>JARJDZ010003676.1:0-13669 GCA_030264555.1 Aleochara sp. GC000083
TTGTAATCCGTTTAGTGTGCTATGTAAAAAACTTGATATTTTTCATAGTCGTACCAGCCATGAAACCGAGTTGACAATTGTAATGATTTTGGGCAGAATTGCCAGTTACAGATTTGCTGAGGAGAAGAGAGGGTCTCTCTTCCGAAACCGTATTGTGAATAAATGATACTTGTACCTGGCGACCGTGAAATTATTTTGGTTCACGATAGCTAGAAAGGAAGCAGAAACCGTGCCGTATGTAACTGTCTTGAGCACATATTGGCGCAAAGGTTGATTTAAGTTGTTACGCCACGGAATTGTTTGTAGTAGAGTGTCTTCATCATGCACTAGCACTTGTCTATACATTTTTGTTATGTCGGCTGTTAGTACGACAGCATGCTTTCAAAACCGTAGTAGGATCGAAAATAAATCATCTTGGATCACAGGTCCAACAGCTTTTATGTCATTGAGCGGTTTTCCGCTCGCACTGAACAGCATTTAACCGTCTTGCCAAGAGGCATACGCATTTGCCCACTTATTATCCAACCAAGCTTTGTTTTGTGGGCAACTGGCTGATTTTTGTCTTAACTTATTTGCCAATTTCGTTGGCAATAAAAAACTGGATCAGCCAACTGAATATTTCATATGGCATTGGTGTGGTTATGTTTGACATCACAAAGCACTGAAGCTTTGACTCGTGGATATTGTTGGCTGCAATGACCAATACCGCTTATTGAAACTGATGTCTCCCAGGTAGTTGCCTTTAATTTATTTATAAAGGCGGTTGTGACAAGGTTGCATTGGGAACCATTGTCAAGGAGCGCCCTGGCATTGTGCAGGCGTCCATTGCTATCTTGCACTTTTACTAGGGCAGTGCCTAGTAACACAGATGGCTGCAGTGAAGAGACATGAGTTACCACGGGTACCTGCTCGCATTGTGGAGCTTCAACATTTTCTTCGGGACCCACGAAACTTGTTTGAGTGCATAAAGTATTGTGTGATTTGCCGCATTTTCTACAGCCAAATATTTTACATGCATTTACTGAGTGTTGCGACCGGAGGCATTTGAGGCACATTTTGTGCTCCTTGGCCTTTTGTATTCGATCTTCTACGGATAGATCTAAGAATTGGCGACAGTTGTACACCAGATATGGCCCGTTGCAACAAAAGCAAGATTTAGCACGTGCTTTGGACGTACCTGCAAAGGGACGCGGGCTGGTATTCCACTACCTGCACTGTATGAGGACTGCATTTTCTGTAAAACCTTGCAAGAGTATACTCATTGCGGGATAGGCAACAACGTTCCCATTCTTCGCGCGTTTCTGCACCAAGCTTTCTACTGAGAATGTGAATTGACAGGATATCCCAGTATTCTGTGGGTTCCTTTAAATTGGCCAATGCTCGGTAGTTAATTTTGAAATCATCGAAAAGCCTACGTAGCGCCTTGGCACAATCTCTTTATACTGACTCTAAATTAACACGTTGACGCCGGCGCGATTTTTTCTAGTCTGCTCCATCGGGCGGCGTTTGGCTCTCGTTCAATATGTGTTCGAAATTGGGATTTTTGCCCATGTGCGCCACTGAAGTTCATGCAATTCATTCAGTTCTATGCATCTAATTACTGCAGGGTCGAGCGTAGAGCAAACTTCTACTTCTTATTATAATAGTATATTATTTGTGTCATTTTTTTCAATCTATATAATAGGGTTCATGAACGAGGAGGTCGCCCCAATCTTTGAAATAAGTGTAGTACACAAGGGTGCACCACAGCAAATCCAGTGTCGTAGCAATGCAACGCGAGTCGCACCACGGGTGGTACATGCCGCCCGATGGAGCAGACACGTGAGTACCACCAGTGGTACGCGCCGGCGTCAACGTGTTAAATATCGCGTCTACATGCGCTCGAATGATATTTAACGGGTTGTCATAACGTTCCTTTAATAGATCCCACGCCAATTCATAATTATCACCAGCCAACACGAGTGAATGGATAACCGCTGCGGCTTCACCAGTGAAAAATGATTTCAAATAATGAAACTTTTGCGCATTATTTAATGCTTCTTCTCCATCATCGACGGCCTTGAAAAGGTCAGCAAACGCCAACCATTCGGAATAATTGCCACCAAATTTGGGCAATTCTATGGGCGGCAATCGCGAACTAGTAATGAATTTGGCTGTCGAACTGCCTTGTGAGTTCACTTCAGAATTTGGTGTGGATGGAAGTTCACTTCAGAATTTGGTGTGGATGGAACCCTTTAGATTTGTGTAATTAAATCCTTTGCCTTTGATGGCATGTAATAAAAATATTTTCATATCATATTCCACATCGTATACGGAGGTATTTTCGTCGTCAAGCACTTGTAAGTTCAAACTCGGTGAATTTTGTTGTGATTGTATCAAGTCGGTCTTTAAGCTGAGTCAACTCGTGCGAGCTACCTTCCACATATGTTGGTTTCCTGAATCTCGGTGTCAGGTATGGCCTGATATTGCCAGTGGATTGATCGCATACGATTCGTTCTTCTGATCCTAGGACGGGGAACTGTTTCAAGACCAGGTTAGTTCCGTTGTTCCTTAGTTTCGTCAACTCTGGATCGTCTTGTTGATTCCTGCTGAGTGCTTTAAAATACATAGCGATGGCATCAATTCTTGAGAGGGGATCAGCTGCGGTCTTTCGTTCGCCAGCGATGTGTCGAATGTCGGTCGTGAATTGTGCGATGTAATCCAATTGTCGAAATTGCCGAGGTGTGAAGTTCTCCGACCGCTTTGTTATCGCGAACGTCAGCAGTTTATGGTCGGTACATTCCGTGAATTGCGGACCTTCAAGCATATGGCAATAATGCTTAATTGCGCGTTCAGATGGTAATACAGGGCTTAACGTCATGTGAATTTTCATTCCTTTCGACGCGCTCTATATGTGAAGATATTGACATCATGTGGATTCTGAATCCTTTCGACGCGCCTCATTTATGGATATATTTGACGTCATGTGATTTGTCTTTTCTTTCGCCTAGTGGGTTGCTCTTGACGTCATATGGATTTTCTGAAAAGCTTTTTGACGCGCTCAACTTATCAGTATTGGCAACAGCGTCTCCTGAGAGGTCTGATGGAGTTAGTAGTCATTATGCGACAGCCACCCTGAGAAGTCCGAGTCGTTGATTGGCAATGCATAGAAGTAGGGGTATGTTGTGGGTTTCATTTCTTTCGACGCGCTTTACGTGTATGGACTGACGTCATGTGGCTTTTGAATACTTTCGACGCGCCGTATGCGAGTTGTGTGACATCATGCGAAGGAAATCCTTTCGACGCAACCTAGCAGTGTTGTCTGCAAGCGATTGCGGGACTATATTGTGAGAAAGCATTTCGCCCTTTTTTTCTTGAGAAGTGGTTTACAATTTAAGGGGGAAAATAAATTAACCATGTGCACAATCTAAGACCAATTTGAGCGAAAAATTTCCTTGAACAATATAATCTTAAACGGTGGATCACTTGGCTCGTGGGTCGATGAAGAACACAGCTAATTGCGCGTCTAAGTGTGAACTGCAGGACACATGAACATCGACATTTCGATCGCACATTGCGGTCCTTGGATACTGTTCCTGGATCACTCTTGGCTGACGGTCGTTTCAATTTCGACGACTGTCCAGGTTGAGAGAGAAGCGACACCTTGAACTGTCTGTCGGTGCTCTGTTTGCGCGCTCCGCGCACTGTCGCTGCGTGCGGTTCATCGGCTAAGATATAGCGTTTATCACTACTACTGTAGAAGTGCTCTGGCGCGCACCCAATAGTCGGTGGATCAGCAGTTAGCTCGTTGGAGATATAGTAAACATCACTAGAAGAACATTGCCTCGGCCTCTTCGACTGCAGGGCTAATTGGGTGTTCGGGGCTCTTATGTGAGTCGCGTCGCCTTAAAAATGCGGATATGGTGACATAGCCGTTTCCCACTATCAGACTGGTTCCGATGCAAGCGAAAACGATTCACGCGCAAACACTTCCGGGATCGGTCTCCTGCTTTGTGTGCGGTGCCTACGGTTCCAGAACAGATACAGGTAGTCATAGAGATATAGAGAGGAAAGTATAGCGCCCTCATCACATTTTAAGTATACAATGACGGAGACTGCATTGAATAAAGAGAGCCTTAGAGTGCACCTCATTTGTGGGGGTAAAATTCATGCCACCAGAGACCTTATCGTATATGTGTATAAGCCTGTCAATGTGTTGATGCGACCGCCATATTAATGAGGTGCATTTTAGTTCAAAAAGTGGCCACACGTTTGGAACTTTTTTGTATATGATGTTCATATGGTCGTTTCCACTCTAGATCTCTATGCAGGTAGTTAATGAATATTAGTACCGGGTTGACATCATACAATCTAAATGATTTTTTTTTGTACCCAAAATCATAAAATAAACGTGTGTTAAGGGGTTAATAAGCGGAGCGTGCGTACGGTCGCAACCGTGCTCCCCAACTATTCGTTTTATTGCGCATTTTCGTGCTCGAGAACAAATTCGGCTTAATACACTATCTCTCCGACATTGAAGCGTACGGAAGTCAGAGCTAACGCTTGCTCACCGTCGCCGTGGCCATGAAAGAATGGTGGACTTTCATCTGTAATTTTTCACGAAAATACTCCGGAGCACGAAAATACTCCGGAGTAAAAGTTCACTATTTTTAATGCAACAAGTGCATATGGTTGTACGCATAAGGGGAGTCATGATGAACATAACTGATCCCGCGAACGCGCTGTGTATGCGGGGGTTGGCTCGCTATTTAATTTTCAACTATGCGTCGACGGCGCTCACCACCACAACATCTGATGTTGTTGCTCACAAAAATACTCGAGCAAATTCGTTCACACTCTTTATGCATAGAGCGAACCTTGCGCTCGCACTCCGTTTAATTTCGCAATGCCCCACCACCGTCCATAGTTTTTGGATAGTAAATGCTCCGAAGAGCATATTCATCCTCGAATATTACCTCTTTCATATATGCATACGGAGCGAAACCTTTCGCTCGCACCCCCTTGCATTTAGCCATGCATTACCGCCGTCGATAGTTTTTGAATAGAAAATGCTCCAAAGAGCATAGTCGTCGTCCTCAAATATCTTCTTCGTTCGTCTATGCACACGGAGACAAGCATGCGCTCGCAACCATCGCATTCAAAACGCACCATCAACAAATTGCTTGTGTCTGACGAAATTGCTTCGAAGAGTGAATTCATCATTTACAAATAATTTGTCGTCTATATTGTTGTGACTTGCTCAGGGGACTTGCCCTCATCGCAAACCACTTATTTCATAATTAACGGTTAACCCAAATCGCAGCATTTGTAACATTGCTCAAGAGAATGCCACTGTTTGGCAAGATCCTTCCTCGCAAGTTACTCGGCGCCGTACCAACTTGGAAATTGTTTCTTGAAACCATGATTTTTACGTCACGCATTTCCACGCGGTAGGCCGAATCTCAACAAATCGCAACGTGGAAATTGCTCTACCGAATACAATGCCCCGCCCAGTACATGGGTCATTTGCAAACTATTCAGAGCATCTACATAAATATTGCACCAATGTTCGACCGCTGGAAGCCGATTTACTAGACATATTGGCCGCCACAAGCCAGTTATCCCTGTGGCAACTTTTATGACACCTCTTGCTGAAAACTCTTCAAGCCAAAAAGATTGGTTCAAGAACACCGTGACAGACGCCGCCATAGCGAACGACGCACGCATTCCACTTCATCAAGTATAGAAACGGTGAAAGTAGTGGATCACGATCCCGTCTCGCACTTATGCTACACCCTATGTCTCCTTACAGTGCCAGACTAAAGTCAAGCTCAACAGGGTCTTCTTTCCCCGCTAATTTTTCCAAGCCCGTTCCCTTGGTAGTGGTTTCGCTAGATAGTAGGTAGGGACGTTAATCCATTCATACGCGTCACTAATTAGAGGCATTTGGCTATCAGTCTGGCACACTTGCCGAAGCAAATTGGTGCTATATAATCATGTAGAGAAATACCTCGCCAGATGACAGGGAACATGCGTGCTTTTCGCCTATAGTTGGAACCCAGGCGTAGGGTGGGAATTATATCCAGTACTGGGGTGCAGTACCAGAGAAAAAATTTTATGATGTGAGATGCATGGTAGCCATTTGGGGAGATTTTGAAGAGTAATACTAACTATTTTTAAAACTAAACGTAGAACTTAATAGAGACATGAAAAAATCTAAAGGAGAGCAATTCGTTGTCATTTCCGGACCCTACTCATAAAAGTTGTATGGCAGGCAAGACCGCCAATGATCACGTCGTGTATCAGCTTTATGCAATCGTCGTTGGACAATTGGAGTATATTAATCAGTGTGGTGTTACTGCTGGCCCAGCCTCCGCGGGCGCCCATAATAAGGGGGTGCACGACAATTTGTCGGCCTGGTAGGAGTTCGCTGTCTGTAGCCATTAGTAGATCGGTATTATAGACAGATAATTTCTCAGCAAAGCTGGTTTCTAAGTCACGCGAACCCTCCCAGCAGATCCCGATGTCGCAAACAATGGCAGTGGTTTCGTTATGAAATATGAGGTCGGGTTTCTGAAGTTGGCCGCTTGGGAGGCGTAACCGAGGTTCTATGTGAACGCGCCAGCCAGATTTTTTTGCAAATTTGGCCAAGGAATCGCAAGCGTGATCGTGTCTACTGATTCGAGTGTTATGGGTGATCCCGCGTAATTGGACGGCTCTGATATAGGTATTGCCGGTCCAATTGCTGGGTGGGCGGGCTAGCCATGCAGAACTCGTCGCAAGTTGCCAACCTGTCCGATTCCATTGCTGGAGCGCCAGAGCGTTTTCCTTGCGGAGAGCAGGTTTTGATGAGGAGATATCTTTAATCAGAGAGCCGACTCTATCCCTAGCTTCTGTTAGAAGAATGGTATGCGATGTTTTGGGCAGCCGAAAGAAGGCAGTTGCTTAAGCGGTGGTGCACTATTCTAGGGATCTTTGACGAGTGCTCAATAAGTCCAAGACCCCCATCGGTGCGGGCAGCATACAAGTATACATTTGGAGATGTCTTTGGCAGGTGGAGGACACTTGGCAGTTGCTCTGATAAAAAGTCTTTATTCTAATAATTTTGACAATCGCTTCCCTTTCCTCCTTTTATAAGCCAAAAGTGGGGGATCCCGTAGTGGTCAGGGGTGTTCTTCGGTGTCAGGGGGGTTAGATGGAATACCCCCCGGGGTGTCCTGTTGTGGGACCTGGTACTGCCGCCATCCCGAGACGTGGGTGGTGTAAATGTCTCGGCTCCAATGGATAGTGTCGGACACCAATAGCTTGCGCATGAGGCTTGCGTAGCGGCTGGTGATGCCCATGGCGCGGATGACGGCTTCGTTGGCAGGGTCCCAGGATCCAAGTGCCCCCCTTGGAAGGCGTAAACAGTGACTGCCTCACCCTGTGCTTCGAGGACGTCGGCCATGGGTTGATACTTGGCTCGCCGCCATGGCTTTCGGCCCGTTGTCAAATAGGATGGCAATGTCGATGATAACGGTTTTACCATTACCATCCCTGGCAACGATGTCGGGCCGGAGGTTGGAGTTGACGCCCTCTACTGTTTTGTTGACCCGGACTGACCATGATGGTGCGAGGGCCTTAACGAGGCGCGCCTGCACCGCATTGTGCCTCAACGTCCACGCATGTGACTGTCGTTTGCAGTGGTTAATCACATGCGGGAGCGTCTCCGCGGCGTGGCCACACCTACGGTACCTCTTGTCCCCCTCGCCAAAACGCCGGGCTCCATTCAGCGGAACGCAACCGAGTCGGGCTCTGTAGATGAAACGCCAGTCGCAGAAACGTGTGGCTAGCCCTGTCCGGAGAAAGTGGTTACTGGCTTGGCTACGTGTGAAACAGTGAGCCACCTTCCCCTGGTCTGGTTTGGACATCAGGCTAGCCGCGTATCTGGCGACCTCCGATGGCTTCGTGATGACGACTGCCAATTCCCCCTTGTCCTGCAGCACTCTGAAACTGAAGAGCCCCGTCGAACGACGGCAGGCGTTACGCATCCTCGTCCACAACGACGCGACATCGCCACCGTCTCGGCCGAACTCACCCTCTAACGAGCCAGATAAGGACGTGGCCAGATCTTGTGTACTTGGCCAACGTCCGATCCTCCGATGGACAGCCTCCTCCAACTGGGCGCGGCAGATGTCGGCAACCACTGGGTCCTCGCAGGTTAGCATGCGGAATCCCTGGGTGATGGCCGCGGTATCGACCAAGTCGGAGAAGGGCAGGAGATCGGTCCCTCATTTGGAAGATGGAAGCCAAAGGAGTTCTGGGCTCGCACGTTGTGGGAGGTTCATCCAGGCCTTAAGGTGACGTTTCATCTGCAGGTCCAGGTGTTTCAGCGTTTTCTTCTGGACCGCAGCCCCCCGTAAGATGAATTGGAGCTGGGGGGCGATGAAGGTGTTTATCGCGTCGATCTTCTGCCATGGGGCGAGGAGCGAATTGTGAACTGCCTCCAGTTGCGCCGTTATTCGGGATATGGCTTTGTCAGGAGTTTTGTCGCAACAGAACCCGATCGGGACGCCCAGATGTTTGTAGGCGTCCCCTCTACCCATACATCTAACCGGTCCCCCTTGGATGGTAATGGGGATATTCCATGCGACTCTTGGACCCTTACAGTCGAGGTGCAGGACGGCGCACTTCGACGGCTCAAATGTTAGCCCGCCGTTGGTGGCGATGGCTCCGACGACATCCAGGGAACGTTGAAGGTCTTTGGGCGACGAGGCCAGGACCACCAGATCATCGGCATAGGCAAGGACGTTGATCTTGTGTCCCCCCCAAGTGAACTCCCATATCCTCGCGAATTGCACATCGGATGACTGGCTCAATCGCGAGGTTGAAAAGAATCGGGCTGAGGGGGTCGCCTTGTTTGACACCCAATTCCATAATGATGGGTAAATTTATCGCCATTGCCGAGGCTGACGGTGGCCGTACTTCCCTGGTAGAGCGCCTTAGTGAGCTGCACCAAGTCGTCTCCTGCATTCATGTGTGCTAGGGACCTGAAGATGTGCTCGTGTGGAACTGAGCCGAATGTGTTCCTCAGGTAAAGCCATGCTATCGAAGCCGTCTTCGAGTTCCGACGTGTAGTTTCGAGCACGTTTTGCAGGATGGTGTTGTGCTCGTAACAGCCCTCACTCTTGCCAAACCCCTTCTGTTGTTGTGACAGCAACCTCTCCGTGGTCGCCCAATGGGTAACCCGGGTGGCTAAGCAGGCTGAGAAGAGCTTGTAGGTGGTGGAGCAGAGGGAGATCGGGCGCCAGTTGGTGATGTCATGCCTGTCTCCACTCTTATATACCAGCACAATTCGCGAGTCTTTCCACGATGGCGGGATAGAGCGAGTGCGTAGGACTGCGCTGAATAGTTCCGTAATCATGGAGGATCCCGGGTCCGCTATTCTAAGATCTTGGTAGCGGATCCCGTCCTTTCCTGGGGCCGAGTTGGTCATGGCCGCCAGGCGAGTGGCAACCTCCTCCGCAGTGAACGGGGTTAGTTAGAATTGGTTGCCAGCTACTGGAATGTCCTCCACCGGCAGCGGCTCGTTATGCTGCCTACGCAGTCCAAGTCGTGAAAAGTGGTCAACGACTGTAGCCTCGCTGATTTCGCAGAAGCCGGGTTCCCCGGCTGTGATGCGCTGGAAAGCTCTTCTCTTATTGAGGCGGTATTCCTGCTGTATTCTGGCCGCCTCCATAGGGGCCAAAGGTTGCTGTCGGAGGTGCGCCCTTTTCTCCGTGGCAAGTGGCTTCCTTCCTGGTCGGCTGGTCATCTCGGTGATGATGGTGTCGACGCAGGTGCCCACCGAACCTTCTACATCCGCTCATCGCAGCATGGCCTCCCTCTTGGTCCACTTGTTCTCCGCACCATAAGTTTTTTCCGGTACTCCTAATTTTTCCATAATTTGCCACAGCTTCGGTACTTTATCGAAAGCCTTCTCCATGTCTATAACTGCAATATACAATTTCCTTCCTACACCCAAACATCTTTTTATTATTGTTTTTATTGTGAATTCATGGTTCATCGTACTCATTGGCCTAAATTTCGGGCATCCCATGGCCCATGACACGTGACAATATTTTGTCCAATATCTCGGTTCTTAGCCCCGGAGCTCGCTGCACGGACAGCTACGAACAGTCCGCCCGCTTGGGGTTCCTGCTCTTCACGGGTATAATGTTTTTCGCCTCTATATCGAATCGTAAGTAACGTTGGTTGGAGAACGAAAGCTCATCCGCTACGTGCCACCTACTTATTGCTTTGTACGTTTTTCGATAACTTCGCTTCTCGTTGTTGTCACAAACGTGGCGTTACCAGTGTTTATTATGTCAAGGTTGTGTTCTAGAATAAAATCGAAGAGTTTCTCACCTCTAAGGTTAGTGCTCCCCAAAATGGGTGTGCATTGACGTTGCATGCTAGTATGTCTGGCTGGTGGTGGCCTTTGGTGATCAACCGGTGTATAGCTTCCGATGGGGGTGATCCTGGTTGGCCGTAAGGGAGGACCTGGAGATGAGGATGTATTCCTGCCTAGCTCCCTTCCCTTCGATCACCAGTGTGCCCGTTGTGAGAACCCTAGAGCAAAGGTCCCAGCGGGGTGTAAATTTAAGCTCTTGTTTCACAAATAATGGTCATGCGACAATGATTACTCGGCCTTTCATGTTTAGTCCTTTCACCTCGCCTTTATAGATCTAAGGTTCTTGGATTAAGGTGATGTTCACATCATTTCGTATAATGCATAATCAGACAGAGCTGCAGATTCTGCTCTGCAGTGATGTAAATTGATCTGTACAACCCCTTCTGTGTTCGGTGTGAGGCCGATGTAGTGGTCCCCATGGCCTCCTCTTCGCCTCTGGGGTCACCGATTTGGGTGTATTGGGTTCCCTCCGGGAACCAGTTTGCTGTTGTCCACACCCCAGGTGTCCACCTTAACTTGGTTTTGCCTGTCTATGCGATGAAGTAGTGTCTTCAGTCCCACTAGGAATGTCCTTTAGGTCGACGACCTTCAATTCCTTCCCCGCACGGGACTGTCCTACTGTGATCTGAAAAATACGAATGATTCCGAAGTCAAGTCCGCTTCGCTTGCGAAGTTATAGAATCAGGACCCTGGTCTGTGAGCCATTTCTAGGTTGGCTCGTCGTTGCAGACAACGTTCAGATAGCCACCTTTAAAAGTAGTTTCTAGGAAGTCTGGTTTCATATCCCCTTCCTCCCTTCGTTCACCTTGGTCGTCATCACAGTGGTACGTAAAATTCTGGAATTCGCGGATCAAATTGTGTCCACATGGAAAGTGAGTGTGCCCAATGTTTCTCTCAGTTTGGATAAAATTTTCACCAATGCACCAATGGGTATATTTCAAGCTAACGATTATGAATTGCAATATTGCGTGCTAATTCGGGCATACGTAGTAACAAAAAATACTATTTTGCTGATTGCATTCGCCTAATTTATGTACTTTTTCGGCGTTAGTATCTGCGTCCTTTAATTTATCTCAATTATTCCGATTGGTAAATAAATAGCACGAATTCATTTAGAATCACAATCAAGACCTTCACCGTAATTGGGCAATTAAAGTTACCCAAAACATTCAACCTCACCTACCTTAACCGTAAGTTAGAATGAGTGCCGAAAATCCAATCCGATGAGGCTTCTCCTATGTAAATGTTAAGAAAGTTGACATTATGCGTTTTTCCGACGTCGACCCCGACTGCAAATATGATCTCGGTCTAAGAGTGTGCTGTGCAGACACTAATGCCCAGATGCACAAAACTCAAATCAACTAATCCATAATTATCATTTACAGGTATTTAAATGCAGTAATCTATGGCCAATCATTAATTAATCATCTATTAGGTTTTGTGCAACCAGGCATACGAGTGTGCTGTGCATCGTCATCATCCCCATAAACGCAGTAGGGATATGCCTAACTTACCGTGTAAGTTACGTTAAACTTTAAGACAGTTCCGTATAGGTCCAATATGCCACATTTTTCTCCTGCTAGTGTGCCTCCCATCTTCCCAGCAACGTGGTCCCGTTGTCGTCAGCATCGCTGTTTGGGCCTTTGGTAGGCTGCGGGAAACTCTGAGGACAAACCCCCTGAGCGTTCTTCGTAGTTTGATCTGATTCGTCTGCTCCATATATCAGCTTTGACCTGGTCACCATCACCAGTTTCTTGCTAGCAGCCTCACCCCGCCGCCCAGGTTCGGTAGTATCGCTGATATAGCTATTTGTGACTTTCATGAATTTGAAGCCAGCTTCACCAATCGTTGGGCACATAGATTCGTGGCAATTAAGACGATGTCTTCCGAAAATCCCACCGTTAGTAAGAGCCCCACAACCTCGCACGACTCCTCACATAACCTCCATGGTGTTTCCCTCACCCAACTACTCGCACGAGTACTTATTGTTTGAGAATTTCAATTTAACCTAATTCTAAAAAGGCAAAATATCGTTGAAAAGATCTTGCCTTACGGTTATCCACCTGAAACGTCTCAGGATGTAATCTTTTTTATCCTTATCTTCAAAAATTACATTATATAGAACGATCAAATGGCATTCCTAGAATTCACGCCTAAAATATTTTGTGAGTTTTATACAAGTTGGATGCCCCATGCAAGCACGCTTGCGCATAAGCAGGAAGCGGTCAGTTACGGGGCATAATTAGTTAATATTGGTCGATTAACTTGTTAAACCCAGTACACCTTTAATTCAAGATTAAAGTTTTAGTGAAATGCAATTTGGGCGCCAGCTGAGATTATCAAACACTGTTTGGTGAAACCAAGTGTAAATTAAACGGAGAATTGAAACAGTTTAAGACCGATCGTTTTCACCATTATTGGTTTAAGTAAGTGACAAACTGGCAACACTGTAAATATTTGAGTTTTAACATTTGCCAGAATCATCCGGTGTTGTCTTCTTCTTGCGGCATGCATGTTTCACATGTTAATTTTCGTTTCGTAGTTCCTAGTAGAACCAGGTAAATAATAAGAATGTGAATTGGAATCTTTCTCTCGTTCACAACAGAACACCACCAAGACCTGTTTCGGCCCTATTAGGCCTCATTACGTTATTGCATCGTTTAGTCTTTTCATTAATTAAATCCAACCATTCCTTAATTTCATCAACACTCACTTTACTTGACAAATAAACAGCAAAAATTGCAATAGTTTAGACGTGAATATTAATCTTTATAATTGTCGGTAAGTGCAAGATATTTACGTGATACAACGTTTAGATCTTTGAAAATAACTGACCGACCTGTAAGGTAGAAAGTCGCCAATTAGATTTAATGTTTTCACTTTTGTTTCGACCAAAACTAATATATCGGTATGTGGATCCATGGTGAAAATACACGGGTGAACCAATGCGCATGATAGATGATCATCAACCAATGAAAATGCGAGCCAAATTTCAAATCTAAAGGAGCCAATTTTAAATACATTAATCGGAATATCGCAATATTCGAAATATTATTAGTATAAAAGGTGGATGTAGAAGTAAAATATAGTATAGATAATATTTTCCCTTCTACTAGAAATAGAAAAGTGAAACATTTTGGATAAAAGAGCAATAGGAGATACTAGCTTTGAAGAAGCAGAAACAGGAATAACCCAAAAGAATAAAATAAGAAATACAACGGACGACAATAGCATGATGGAAGAAGTACTAAGGGAAAT
>JARJDZ010003677.1:0-18977 GCA_030264555.1 Aleochara sp. GC000083
AGTGGATGATCCTATACAAATTTTCCCTGCTTCTTAAACTTGTGCACAGGTTCAGAAGTGAAGGCATCAAAATGTGGAAGAGACTAAAAACAGAAAAAGATGATGAGATTGGTTACATCTTGAAATTAATTAATTAAATATTTATACAATACCATATGAGATTGCAGTGGGTGCCCAAATCAGATGATGTTATCCAAATGTCCACTGCCCCTTAGCTTGTGCCCATGTTCAAAGGTGCCCCATCAAAATGTAGAAGTCTAAAAATAGATAATTATAATGAGATAATGAGATATAATGAAATGCTTATTTACCTATTGCCGACAAAGAAATGAATTGTTCGTTTACCACCATGAGGATATGCACCACAAATGAAGACCTTCAAATGATCCACGAAAGTATGCACCATTATTTCATAATCCTCAAACATATAGTGAAAACCACAACTATATATGAAACAATGATAAGATACTTGTTCCCTGTTAATAAAATATTGGGACCTACAGTAAAATGCTTCAAGTGCCGTGGAGGAAATGTACAAATAAAGTTCCCCCCCCAAACAAATGCCAAAGTTACACTTTACTCCCCCTTTGAAACTTAGCTAAGTGGGCATAAAACCAATGAGCAACAGACCGACTATACACGCTCCCGCCATTGTTTGATTTCGCTCCAACTACGAAAACATAAAAGAATCTCAAAAATTAGATTAATTAAATACTAAAGAAAGCTAAATGGGAAGGAAGAGGTAATTTTTATGCAAAAATGTATATTTTATTCCAGAATATGCAATATTAAGATTATGAAATTAATCTGTTTAGCACACATTTTTCAGGATGTTCTCTGGTATTGGTCTGGTGTTCTCTACTTGAATTTGAAAAATTGCTAAATGTGGTACATATGTATATATTTTGATAAAGAAACAGATTCACGGCACACTGTACATGTTAATTTACAGATTGTCCACTTTAAGAACTACTGATAGTAATACTTTATAAAGCATTAAAAATACCATCCCCATGCCAATTCAGATAAGCCGACCACACATTATTTGTACTTATTTTTGGATTCAGGAATTTGGCACAACGTTCTCCCTTATTTTGTATACTGCATCTGGTACATTCAATGCGAATGCGGTAAACAGTCATTTGCCCCAGACTTACCTGCGAAATTTCCTTAAAATAGGGTATTTCTGGATTTTGTTGCGTATGACTTTTCGCTTGCTGGTTACTAGAAAAGGTTTGATATGCACCACGATCAAACAAGCATTCCTTTGTATAACGGTTTTTCAACACAATCTGGTCCGTGTTCATTTCCTCTAGAATATAAAATAAAAATGAGAGGAAATGTAATTAAACAGAAACCATCTTACCTTTCGAATTCTTTAAATTCATGATTTTCTTTGTAATGCATTCCAAGTCTTTTTCAAGTAATATTACTGGACCTACCATGGAAGGAGTCCAATAAGTCAAAAAAATTAGATCAATGGCATTTAAAGTTGCGTTGAACGGTGGAAGAAGCGTTCCAATGGAACTTAGCAATGGTATGCCAGTTTGAGTAACGTTGCTTTGTCGTTTGCCGCGAGCATAACCGTATTTACGATCCTCCATTTCCTTTTCCGTCTCCAAATCCCAAAGATTAATTGATACATTCAACGCTTTCTTCTTTTCTGCGTCAATGAATTTAGCAATTTCTTCATTTTCTTTTAATTTATCATGATGCGCTTTAAGATCTCGTTGTTCGAAGCGAGATTTTCGAAGTTGGTGTTCTAAATTTTTAAAGTAAGTATCCTTGAGAATTTCAGTGGGTGAACTATTCAAGTCATGCAGTAATTTGTTACGCGACTGTTTAATATTTTTATAGCCATAAATACCGTTATTATCAGGTTCTTGCTTCATTAGTATCCCGTCCTGTTCGATAGTATCGCCACGTGTGTTGCGATTCGCCAATTCACTAAATAATCGTGGAGTTTCTTCTTCGTATGGATAAGCAGCATCGATATCTGGAACTGCACCAACGCCATAATTTATATCCTTCTGCCACGTATCGCCATTTGCATCATAATCAGCATATTTGCCACCCATTGAGACTGGTTTCAGGAGTCCTGCATCATCATATTTATGCCTATAAGAGGCATTTAACTTATTTCCGACTGGTCGATGAGATTCTTGCGGTGTTTGTACTTGAACTTCTGGATTATTTCTTATGTATTCTATGGCTTCTTCCAACGACGAATGAGTATTGTTGTATTCAATATCAATTTTACTGTCAGATGTGTAGATTTCTATGCCAGGAGGCTGTTCATATTGATTTAGGGCATATAATTTTGTAACTTTTGTTGAATTAAAACGTAAATTACACATATCCGCATAATTTTGCTCCGTTAATGTCGACTCGGGCAGAAAGGAGAACTTGTCTTTGCGCCCTTCAAATCCCTTGCAATCGGCGGTCCAGTATAGAAAGAAATCGGATCCTCGTTTCTCTGAAGTTAATGAAAGACCCCCCATTTGTGATCCAACGGAATCTATCACACGCGAGGAATTTATAACTTCTCCAGTCTTGCCATCAATTACAAAAGACTGACTGAAGTAGTAAACAGGAAAACCAGCACCGGTTTGGTATTTGACCAAAAAATCAGTAACGTTGTCATCATTGAAAAAACCCGGCGTAGGAATGCTCAGAGTTTCCGAGTTATTTACAACAACTTTCCATATTGGTTGGAACGTCAAGCCATCAATTGCAATAATTGTTGTGTTAAATAGAGCCGAGACAATATCTAGCTGCCCATCCCCGGTTATATCCACCAAAATTGAGGGGGATATAATTCCACTTAGTTTATATTCAAAAATAGTATTGAAGCTCTTAAAATCAAGCATATTCGACATAATTACCAAATGTATATAAACATTTAGGAAACACTCACCCCATTTGCATTTATTAAATTTGTTAGCGAAATGGTAGTAAGATTACCACTTGTGCTCGGGCTACCAGTGCCAAGCAATATTAAATATTGTCCATCTCTCTGAGGCAACAGCTGAGGTATATAGTAAGTTTCTACATTATATGGTGTTGGGATTCGTTTAATTTCCGTACCCGTTTTGCCAGATATTATGATAAGCGAACCAACACGATCATTATCTAAAAATGCGTATTATTTAAGATCATATTAAACGACATTTTGAAATTTGTTTGTAATACCTTTCTGTGCAGTATGCGATACTAAAATATCAGCAACAGTATCATTATCCTGATCCGGTACGAAATTACCCGCATAGATGTTCATCTTTAAATCATTGGGATCATCATTAGTAAACGTCCAAATCGTTGCTCCATCCTTCCCACTAACAGTTAGCAACATCTAAAAGACAACAGTTAGTTTTCAAGTTCATCGCAACCTCAATGCCACTCACCCCGCGATTTCCAGTAACGATACAATCGTTGATACCATCAGCATTTAAATCATAAGAGCAGAATATTATAAATACAACATAAGGAAGGTGCTTTCTCCACAATTGCTCGCCGTTCAGCCCATTCAATGCCATGAGACCTCCACCGCACGGGCTTGCCACATTCATAAACATAGGGCAGAAGATTTCTTCGGAAAGAGAGCCTCTATTGCCAGTGCCGAATCCAAAAATAATATCATCCACGCCGTCCAGATTTATATCGACAGCTCTTATGGAGGTCTCTGATGTTAGTTTTGGAATTGTTACAGACCACACATTGGTGACTTTCAGTTCACTGCATGGCAATACCAGCTGTGAATTTGTTGTATTTGTTTGCGCTTTTGTTACTATCCAGTCCTTCATCTTATCAATAGGCAATGGAAACATGGATACTATTATAACTACCAGTATGATAAGACCTACGGGCCAAGCATGTTAATGACTGAATACCTTGCAAAATACGGCAGGTGTACATACCTATTAAAACAAGAAGCCCACCACAAATATAACAGCATGGTTTGCAATAAGGCCTGCATGGAGGGCGATTTCTAAGACGGCTCTTGAAGTCTGGTTTCGTTAGTTTCCGACGCGGAGCCATCAAGGGCCTCTTTAGACCGATGTCCTCTGAATACTAATAACAGATTGGGATTAATGATAGCAAGTGTACAATGCAATTAGGATTACCTTAAATCGCGTCTTCCCATCACGTATGAAGACCTCATCCTCCACGTCGCTCAGGTCGTCTTCATCAAGGGAAATGCTCTCTCGAATCTCGCCCGATAAATTCAGTCCCGGATATGTTGCCATTTTCGCTACCTACTTATATATTACCTACATAAATGTTATGTTGAAGCAACCACAATTTTACAATTGCGTCTATTCACTTCACTGTACTTATAAGCTACTCTTTGGTGGAAGAATATTTCAATTACTTATTAACGCAAACAACGTTTATTTCCGATCATGCTGTATCAAAAATGTAAGTTAACAAAACAGTGTAAACATATGTTACATGTTGCAGCAGATTGAGTGTTTGGTGGATATTCGCGAACTGTCTGCACATGCCCAAGAATATTGATTTTTGGCCCAATGTTGGGAGGCTACATTTGTAACTGATAGATGCCAGCAGCAACAACCACTGAATACCAGCTGGCAAATTAAATTATATTACGAATTCCTAACATAAAATTTCTCTATCTTATCAATTAACGTGTTCCGGTGATTGTATGATGTGGGCGTCGGGAATAAGTTGCTTATGACATACTATAAATGTAACAAAATCCATGTCAATACTTTAAACTCTTTCAGTTGTAACTTAATTAAAATAAAACATACCTTTCAATTAAACTTGCTCTCATTGTTGAGGTGATTGCTGATGGAACATTTTCACTGAGTTTAAATATAGACTCAATTACAGTCAGTTCTGTTGAAGTAGTGTCCATTCCAGCAAATGCACACCAATCATTTACAACCATGCCAGCTGAGACTACTTCACTGCCTCTGTTTACTGTACCAGCCTGGAACATATACATGATTAATATACAATTAGAAAAACTATGAGATAACATACCACCAATGGAACTTGCAGCAAACTGGATAATTCCTCTTGGTCAACAATACTTGTGTTTGGATGCACAAGCCCACCTTGATTACTCAATACACAGTATGAACCAACCAACACATTGCTTGCAATGGTCTGCCTGAAAACTTCCACTTTCAGTACATCTGATATAATTTCTTCTGTTTCTCTATCTAGATCTGGGTGCACCAATGCAACATAATCATTGCAGGCGATAACGTTGCCTAATGCAGAGAGGCGCTCCTCAATTCTTTGCACTTTCACAGTATCAGGAAGTGCATTTCGTATATGTTGGAGCTCTGTGTCCAATGTGGAGTTCGGAACAAGCAGACCATGTTTGTTGCCCACACACATTCTACCAATAATTCTGCAGCCAGCCAAAGATGTGTGCACCACTGGGATTGTTTCAGATAATTCGCCCTCAAACGTACTAAGAAATACAAATATTAGTTTTGTTTTAAGTAGTGTAATATTGCGCAATAGCATACCTGTAGAAGTTCTCTGAGCCACCAATGCTTACCAGACAATAAGCATTTGTTAATTTTGAAAACACCCCCACCTCGTTATTGTTTTCAAATTGCACACGTAAAGCCATTTTGATGAAATTATGTATTCACGATAATTTGGACTTGGAATTTCGAACGAAAACTGCAAAAACACAAAACACGTTTTGATGCAATGCGCGAAGTTGACTAATTTATAACCTAAAAGTGACTAGTTGCATTAATGAACACACGTGGCGCTGCAATCGTGCAATAATTTCAACCGAGAGATGGGGCTACATGATTTAAAATTAGATATTTTAAAACTTTTAAAAGTTTTGAACTGAGTTTGAACTTGAACAACTCCCGAAATTAATGTGTAATGAGTAATAGTTTTATTTTAACAATATACAGTATGAGATGAGCAGAGACATTCAATGTATTCATTTTCTTTATCTTATTGACTGGACAATATAACAGTATTGGTTTACTTAAATACAATGAGCATACATACATCATCATTTTTTTGCATTCCCTTCATGTATTTTCGCATTCGGTTTTATTTAATCTTATGCTTATTAGCCGTGTGTTTGTTAAGAGTTAACAATGGAGTAATACGTAAAATTTATTATTCATATTAGAAATATTCATCATTCCAATTTTATTAAGCCTTCGCTGAGAGATATTAATCTTTCGTTTCTGTTCATTACCAAAAGTTCTTCCGCATTGTAACTATTTTACATTTTGTGTCGATTTTGGCAGATTGGATGAATAATATTTGGTTAAAAAGGCACTTTGCTCCATCCAAACATCAAAAACTTGTTTCTCATATTGTTTTATCATCTTTATCATTTGATTTCAATGCAAAAACTGGAAGGTATTAGTTTCAAATATCCAATGAATTTACAATAATAATAGTAATCATAATTGAATAATTAATAATAATAATAATAATTATAAAATGTCATCATCATTTATCGTATGAATAATCTTGTACAATATTTACATTATTTAAAATGTTAAGCTCCTTAAATATATCTATACTTTTGTCTTATATGAGCTGAAATAAATGTATTTTCGGGGGAAGTTTTTATTACTACGTTCACTACAAGTAGATTGATTGTTTTTATCATGCTAGAGATTTGTTGCTTGTTTCGTCTTGTTACTTGAACTGAAGCAAGTTGTTCATTTAAGAGTGTTTTATTAAGTTTTGCTTTGCTTGTTGGCGAGGTTAGTAATTATCTAGAAGATGCTTATTTATTCGAATAAAATGGGATTAACTAGGATAGAATTAGAGTAATTTGTTATTACTTATCGACACACTCATATTATTACCCTATTTGTCCGTCGAAATTAGTCAATGTGTTGTTCTGAGATGAATACTTCTGATTGTTAAGAGCAACAAGAAATGAACTATTTTGATTCGCTGGCAGCACAAAACTTTTAAGTAGGACTAAACAACGAAGAATCAATCGTATCAATTTTTATACAACAAAAACGCGACGACAAAATATGAGAATTGTCTCTCATTCGTTCAAGTTTACCTTTGGTTGATTGTTTCGACTAGTGCGTATGTTGAATGAAACCGTCAAACGCAAACACATACGTACAAAAAATATTCAATGTATAAATTAACGTAAAAAATAAGCACAACTAAGTCAAAACGAGTAAAATAATAAAAACTTTAAACTACGCGTTACTATTTAAAGATAACATCTAGATCCTATTCTGTATATATACAATCATCACATTGTTTAAATATCAAACGATTTTGTTTCTCTCTGCGTTTCCGTTTGCGAAAAGAACTTTGCACACCTGGAATTATACATTTCTTTATAGTAGAATTGCATGTAGTAATCCTTTCATTAGGGTGATAATGATCAAAGATGAAATCTGTACACGTGTTTGTCTCTGTGAATGTTCGTTAACACTTTGCGCATTTGGAATGCATTTCCCGCGATTCGTTTATTGTTTATGTATTTGGCATTATGTTTATAATTTACTATGATTTGAGCAAAATTCGAAACGATTGCAGCACGGACACTTAGAAATATTAATTAATGCTATGATTTAATTATAATATGAAGGCAAATCAATAACATTATTATTATATCAGCCTTTGATAACGTTGCCACTGTTAAATATTTAAATATGCTTCCGTATATATTTAAAGTTTAAATATGTTTAAAACGGTTAAAACAATTGTCCACGATTGTTGCGCATGATTGTTCGCTAGTGTAACACTTTCGTTTAGGGTTCTCTTCGTGGATGTTCACGAAGTTTGTTCATAGTTAAGTAATACTTATCAGACTTTTATACAGGTTTTCTTCGTGCATCGCGTCGTCGCCCTTTCGGCTCCGTTTACAAGACGTACAAAACTTCCTCCGTGTTTCATACGAGATGCCCTTCTTGCTCGTTGACGCTGTAGCCGTTGCCGAAGCTGCTGAGCTCAGCGCGCTTTTGGTTGAGCGTCTGCGCCTGCAGAATTTGCGCATTTTGATTGGTGTTATGCAGGACATCCGGTGGCGGGACTGCTGAATGCTGATGGCGCAAAAGTGAGCCATTGAGGGGAAGCGGCGGCGTCACCGGCGGCATATGGTGCGTGGGATGCGCCGGTATCGGTGGCGGATTCTGAAAATCCAAGGGCGGCGGATAGGATAAGTAACGGTCGGACATGTTGAAGTAGGAGCCGTCTGCCGGAGGCGCTGGCGACGGGGCGCTCACATAGGATGATTTCGCTATAGAATCATACAAGGGCACGTGTTACATGAATGGCGAACACACAATTTACTCGTAGATTAGTTGCTGGCGATAAACTTACCGGACATGCTGCCATGGTAGCCGAGAATTTGGTCGTCGCGTGCGCGCGTCCTGTCGATGTGGTGCTGATGCTGATGATGATGGTGCGGATGCGGCAGTGTGTGCGTCTTGTGCGCCATATTCGGTTGAATTTGCATTTCGTACCCGGGGCACACAGGATAAGACTGGTAATCCTGTTGGTCCATGAGATACGTGCTCGCTGCCTGCTTCCTGCCCTCATCCTGCATGTAAACAATGTTTAATTTAATATTGATATACTTCACGTGTCATTGACAGATAAGAAAAGTAATGATATTACCACGTATTCATTGTTGCTTCCCTCGTTGCTATATGTTTCAGACTTTTCGCTCACTGATGATAACGTTTCCCCGGTGACGGTATCATTGTAACTACTCGGTGCATACATTTCAATCGTTGCTGATTTACTGCTTTGATTACCTTGATCTGAACAACAAAAGATAATCATTAGTTTGCCCACAAGGATCGAGGAAAATAAATTAACAAAAGTTCAAAAACAAACCTCGAATTCGTTTTGCACGTTTTTTAAAGACGCAACCAGCAACAAGGATAATATTAATGACAACTAGGATAATGCCAATGACCGACACGGAAATGATGACGAGTCTTGGCAAATCCTGTTTGTCTAACAAGTCCTCAGGAATGATCTTTTCAACGTGATCGCTATAAACTGTAACAAGACAAGAAAAAATTACCTGTGAGTCGCTTTTTTGTTCTGCGATGCAAGCAGCATCCAATTAGCAGGACATTCATGAGGATAATCATGCTGCCAATCACCGTTCCCGTAATGATTAGGAAACCGGGGAAGTTTTTCAAGTTTTTCTCGTCCAAACTAGGAGAATGGTACGATGGAGGAACTTTATCTATTTGGATATTAGTAAATTGTTATGTTAGTAAGCCTTCTAATTGTAAGTTATCTAAGAAGTTGTCAACTAATTCAAAATTTGCAACTTACTTGATGTTTTGGCACTGACGATATCCGGCATATATTTGCTATTACCCAATTTGTTCATTGCCATAATGGAGAAGACATAGGCAGTGTTAAGTTCCAATCCTTTGACGACGAATTGAGTAACATTATGCGGCAGGACGTCTTCGTATTTGTAGCCAACTTCGTTGATTTCGCGATATCTGATACGATAACTCGCACGCATGCCTCCGTCGAAGCCGGGTGTCCATTGCAGGGTGACGCTCTCATGGGTCACATTGATTACTTGCAGCAAGGAGGGCGTATCCGGTGCAGAGGTGACTTCCAGTCGGGGCGAATTAGTTGCGAAACCCAAGTCATTTCGCGCAACACACTCGTAGTTGCCGTAGTCGGACGAGGAGACATGAGTGATGATGAGCGTTGATTCAGCAACAAGTGCATCGACCTGTCGGTAGGTCGTGAAGTATTTGCCGGTGGTGTTCGCATTGATTGGCGAACCGGAGCGCGCCCACGAGAATTTCGCCAAAGGTGACGACGAACTTCTGCACGTAATGCGCGCTGTTTCGCCGGCGTCGCTTGCAAACTTCATAAGCACGGGTGATTTGTCCATTTCCGGTTTGTCTGTACAAAGAAATTACCAATTAGATTTGTTGATAACATTTCGAAATTCGATGAGTTGAACCGCATGAAAGAATATTGGGTAACTCACGTTTCACGATCAACATGACGTCCTTTTGGGTGATGTTGCCAATGCCGTTGTTAACGATGCATTTGAATTTGCCAAGATCGTCGCGGCCCACGGCGCTAATCCGCAGATAGGACGTGCCGTTCTTGTCGTACATGGTGGAGGTGCGTGCCAGAAAATCGGGAAAATCGTCACGTCGCCACGTAATCGACTCGTCACTCAAAGGATTTCCGGTCGCTGTGCAGGACAATGTGGCGTCTTCTTTCGGATTCACGATTACATTCTCACTCGTTGCAATAATTGTGGCAGCAACTGTAACAAAAAAAACATGGTACGTTAATAAGACCGCTATGTCTAATTGAATTGACGACAATACCAATTGCATTTCTCGGCAGAATTTTGTAAATCTCTATATTGCATTTGAAAGTACATTAAATTTGCAATAAAATGTTGCCTGAATCATTTTTATCGGTCAGCTAGTTACTGAGAAATAGTTAAAAGAAAATAGATGATATTTAAATAGGAAAACGAGTGTTAAAAATCATCATTTTAGGCTGAATTGACGACAATACCAATAGCATTTCTAGATGGAATTTTGCAAATGTCTAAATGCCAATCAAAAGTACATTAAATTATCTATAAAATAAGATATGAATAATTAGAATTGGACATCCAGTTCCGAGATAATACATAAAGAATTAAGAAATCCTTATCACTATGCCTAATTAAGTTGACGACAAAACCAATAGCATTTCTCGACGGAATTTGGTAAATCTCTATACTGCATTAGAAAGTACATTAAATTTGCAATAAAATGATGCCTACATCATTTTTATAGGTCCTCTGGTTACTGAGAAACTGTTATCAGAAAATAAACGATATTTAAACAGGAAAACGAGTGCTAAAATGATCAATTTAGGCTGAATTGACGACAATACCAATAGCATTTCTAGGTAGAATTTTGCAAATGTCTAAACGTCAATTGAAAGTACATTAAATTACCTATAAAATAAGGTTTGAACTATTGGAATTGGACTTCCAGTTCTGAGATAATACATAAAGGATTAAGAAATCCTGATCACTATGTCTAATTAAATTGACGACAATACCAATAGCATTTCTCGGCGGAATTTTGCAAATCTTTAATCTGAATCATTTTGATAAGTACTTTAGTTAAGGAGAAACTATTATCAGAAAATAAACAATATTTAAAGAGGGAAACCGAGTGTTAAAAAATGGTCATTTTAGGCTGAATTGACGACAATACCAATAGCATTTCTAGATGGAATTTTGCAAATTTTTAAATACCAATCGAAAGTACATTAAATTACCTAAAAAATATGATCTGAATTTTTCGGTTTGGACTTCCGGTTCAGAAATAATACATAAAGGAAAAAATTTTCGTATTTTCAAAACTAAAGGACAAATTTGGCTGATTCAAAGAGTATTTATCATATTTTAGCGAAAAAATATCACTTGCCATAGGCTTGAATCTGTGCAGAACTCGCAAATACGCGAACATGCAAAATGGTGAAATAAAAGATGTACTTACATTGCACTGTGACATTGATATGAGTTATAGAAGATCCTTGCGAGTTGATAGCTTCACAGGAGTAGATGCCAGCATCATTCCGACTCAATTTCGTGATGTTCAACGTCCCACTTTCGGAGATAATGCGTTCCAGACCGGTGCTACTCGATGATTGAATAATTGGCAAGCCATCCTTGGTCCACGTGTACTGAATATTTCCAGGATTGCCCTCGGATTTCAGCGAGATTATCAGCGGTTCTCCCTCGGTGCCGCTCACTTCCTTCTCGTTCTCCTTATCGAATATCGGTTTATCTGCAACACCAACGACAAATATAAAATGTGGCTGCTCTTACTGGCAATTTACGGGCAATGTGACTGGATTTGGACTTACATAATACTTGCAGAGTAATGGCGTCGTGAACGGACCGTTGAAGAGCTTCATTTTTCGCTTGGCACGTGTAGATAATACCATTCATTTGCTCCGTAATGTTGAGCTTCAGCTCCAAGCTGGAGACTTTTCCGCCGTGCAATCCCGCTTTACTGACGTTGTTCAATCCCTGGACGGGGATACCTTCGCGCCACCAGGACAATTTCGCCGGCGGATTGCTCGAGCTCGAGTCGCACGTCAGCGTCGCCTCTTCGCCCGGCTTCAGCTCGATGGGATCCTTGCGGATTTTAACCGTTTCGGGAGCGACTGCAAACCCAACGCACGTGAAGTTAATTAATGAATGCATTTTAATGACGAATGCGGACGTCCGACTTACATTGGACGCTCATTGTGATCGTCTCAAAGAGCGGGATTTCCGTCGCCGAATTCGCCGCCTCGCAGCGATACCGTGCCTCATTATCCGTGACATTCGTAAGGATGGTGATCTCGGCGCTAACGGACTTGTCGGTCGTTTTCAGCGTCGAATGGATCTTCTTGTCGTTTTTGTACCAGGTCATTGTTGCGAGGGGATTTCCGCCGGAAGAGGTGCACGAAATCTTCTGCACGGTACCAGCCGCAATCGCCTGTCCTTGCGTGTACCCATGAATGAAGGGTTGACTTGGCGGATCTACGCATATAATTTCAGCATTGGCTTGCTAATTAATTATTAGAGAGTGAAACCTACATAACACATTGATGGTGTGCGTCGAGACCACATTTTCGGTTAATTGCATGTTGAGCCCATGGCAGATAACAACCAAGCTGCGTCGGTTCGGTTCGACGACAGCTGTGATGTTCGAGGTGGTAACCCAACCACCGGCTGGTGAAACCACGGTTCGTGAAGTCGCGTTCTTCACTTGGCGTCCGCCGACCATCCATTTGATGTCTGCAGGTGGATTGCTGTTCGCCGTGGCGCAAGTCAATGGGACTGGGTCACCGACGCGTGCCTCTGTTGGTCCAGAAATGGTAACGTGCGCTGGGGAGACTGCACCCAGAGATAAATTAAATTTTCATTGCTTTTCTTCGAAATAAATACTCTTACATAGTACACGCATGTCGAGCTCAGCCTTGAGTGGTGCCTTCGACATGATGTTGCTGGCCTCGCACTTGTACCGCGCCTTATTGTCGCTCGCATCTGCCGTGAAAGTGTAGACGTTCTCCGAGATGCGGCCAGATGTCCGATAAGCCATGCGAATCTGCTCGCCATTCTTGTACCAAATTAATTGCGCAGGTGGATTGCCCCCTCGACTTCGACAGATCAACTCCACGGTCTGACCTCGACGAATCGTCTCGCCTTCCGTGTAGCCCTCAATGTACGGATGACCTGGAGGATCTGCAAATTTCATTCAAATTGTTAGACATCCAATTTTCAACCACAATTGTTCATTGTTGCAACATACATAAAACGCTCAATTCCACAGATGTTCGCATGTCGGACGATAAAGCCTCATGTTTGGCTTCACAAGTGTACTTCGCCAGGTCATCTTCTGCAGTTGGCTTGATGGAGATCCTAGAATGTGTATCGTAGCGTGTGATTTTCCTTCCGTTGCTGGTGTTCGATACTTCAATCGTTTGATCTTCGCGATTTGCTGCAAAAGTTTGATCCTTAGATCGTTTTCTTTTCAACGGTGAATCATGACTTACGAATATTCAACTCCACTTTTTCGCGGTACCAAACAATCTTCGCTGCGGGTTTTGCACTGCGGGCACGGCACTCCAAATGGAACTCCTGGTTCTCTTTGATTTCCAGCTTCGAATTGGATGGATGGTCCACGATTTCGACGGAGGACGGTGGTGCTGAAAAAAAATTACCTCGATTATTACAAAAAAGTAGAACATGGAGGAAATTCAATGAGTGAGCGAAAATGAGTATTATTTAATTACGCAGCGTTTGTTTGTGCGGCGCAAACGACGAAATGCAAATGCAGTAATAAATTTAATGCGTCTTTGTGTGTGCCCTTCGGGCGCGATTCCATATTCAACCACAACGCTCTATTTAATAACGAAGAAGTATATCTATGCGCTGCACGTAGAGGCACATCTCACTTAACTCTCCTTTTAGTTTGCGAAGAGGACGAAAGCTCGCGTCCTCTTTTGGAGGCGTCCTCCACGGTCGAAGCCGTGTGCAAAGACAATGGCTGCGCGTTTGGATGTGTGTAAACTAATAAAGTGGACGAAATTTGGGATTTGGCGCACGTACCGGCCGCAACGACGACAACGATGACTACAACGATGGGTCAGCTCTGCGTTTCTGATGCCAGCTAGTTACCAGTCAGAGCAAGCAAGAGACAAGAGAAACGAAGCACGGATATTTTATTTTATGGCCACACGACCATATTATAAAATATTCCATAATAAGGAATATTAAACGGGAATAATATCCAGATGGCGGGTTGTTGAATGAGTAAAAATTGCAGCTTAAGTGAAAAGTTGGCTGAGAAGAAGCGAGAAATCAAGAAATTGCAAATTTGTGAGTAATTTTGCTCGAGAAACATATTCCATGAAGATGATGCTAATAGAAAAGAAGTGGAGAGGACAAAGGTTAAAAAAGGGAAGAAAATGGGGGAAAATTGACTGCATCCACCTTCGAATTCCTTCCTGCGAACACGTTCGCTGGCCGCCAGCCAAACACATCTAGGCCATCGAACGAAGGACGATTCGACTCCATCCTCATCCTGGGGATGTCTTCGAATGTATTTCTATTCTCTCGTACATTGAGTGAGTGGATGATGTGCACCGGAACCGCCGGAATCGAACACACAGCGCGTAAAACTAACTTCCGACGTTTACCTTTATTTCGTCCTTTCGTACGAAACAAAATAAATGCACTACAAATGCTTTCGCTTCGATTTTTTCCCCGCCTCATTCCTTTCAGCGTGCGCTCCGCAAGAAGCGGAAGAAATGTTATTTCAATTTGTCGTGATGAAATAAAAAGGAAATGATTAATATTTCGAGAGCTTATAAAAATATTCGCTCAAATAAATGTAGCTCGAGGCAATCGATGGAAACAATATTCGAACTTCCAAACTTTTCCTCATGCATCCAAAAATTCTCTGCTGAGTTCAAACGAAATTTCCCTCGACATGAACCTCGACGGAAAATCAATATGTACAATAAACTTGCTGCGGGGATTTTCAAAATGAACTATTTTCATCGTTTTAATTTCATCCGCATACAAAATTTATGATTTGCACGTCTGAATGAGTTTGAATGAAAGGTGAAAAGCTGCCGCTAAACTTGTCATTCAATTTTTTTTTCCCGAAGGGTTACCATGTGTTTATTTTTCATTATACAATTTCGTTGCGAGTGGCAATTACTCATTTTTACCGAGGACTATAAAGTCCATGAAAATGGGGGACGCATGCGTGTCATTCTATCAAAATTCATTGCTGCAACGTGATCTAATAAAGATTTAACGTCGACAAACGACCATTAGTCATCTTTGCTGCCTGGTTCATGTGGAAAAATGCGAACATTCTGCGCAAGGACATCAAATGCGCCATGTCAAAAAGAAAAAACAGATGCTGCATTTGAGATGGAGATTGAGATCTCTTGGATGGCTGGAAACAAACACGGAGATTGGAGTTTTTCGCGTGCGAATTGCTCGAAAATTGCTGCAAGCGTTTTATGAAGTTAACGCCAGCAATAAATAACAACGTGCATGCTTGGTGCACGAGTCGATTCGATGTGTTCTTGTACGTCTGATGGAAAATGAAACGAAACGAAGAGCGTCGTTTGGCGCCTTACTTCTTGAAGTTATAGTAACATATAACAAGAAGCGCGTTATCCGTTAGTGCAAACGTAGACGTATTACGCAGGTTTGTGTAACGTAGCAGTAAATCTGCCATCGTATGTGACGACGATGGCTGCTGAAGATGCCAAAGATGCAGCCAGGACTCGACTACTTCCTTGACGCCATTACACTTTTTTAGTTGATTAATATCGTTTTCTGTCATGTTTGCAGTTGTAAATTTTGAATTTTTGATTGGTGATAGTTTAAGTATTTGCAAATTTGTAAACGACATTGGAAAGTATATTAAATTTCCAATAAAATATTGTCGGAATCATTTTTATAGGACCTTCAGTTATTAAGATACAGCAGATCGAAAATTGATGATTAAAAATAGGAAAAACGGCAATGAAAAATAATCATTTAAGGCCTAATTGACGACAATACCAATAGCATTTCTAGATGGAATTTTGCAAATGTCTAAACACCAATCGAAAGTACATTAAATTACCTAAAAATCATGGTTTGAATTATTCGAATTGGACTTCCGGTTCCGAGATAATACATAAAGGATTAAGAAATNTCCGGACGAAAAGCAGTAATCTCAATTGATTGTATATTTGGCAGGGCATTTCTTTACGGATACTCTGCAATTTAAATTTAATTAACTGCTTGTGCAACAACTGCAGGCGCCTTACGCACGTACAGTTACAGCTGCTGCTGTTCATGCCTCCTCATGATAAGTAATCAGCTCATTCTTTCAGCGTCGCAGGAGTACGTGCGACTCTATGAAATTGAAAGAAATGCTTATCTATAATTGCATCGGTTCGTCGTCGTCGTCGTTGGCCGTTGGTGCCTGCACATATTTATGACCGCCGCGAATGAATAAAACNTCTTTCAGCGTCGCAAGAGTACGTGCGACTCTATGAAATTGAAAGAAATGCTTATCTATAATTGCATCGGTTCGTCGTCGTCGTCGTTGGCCGTTGGTGCCTGCACATATTTATGACCGTCGCGAATGAATAAAACGCGGCATGCGGTGCGGTTGCGAATGGAAATGCAAAACAAAAACGCGCACGCCAAACAAGACGCAAGAGCGCGCAAGAAACAAGACGTAACGGATTTAATGTAATATGGAACTCATTTCATTTGCTCGCGCGCGATGTACGAAATGAGATTATTACTGTTCAGCAAGTCATTGCTGCACCAATATTGGAGACGATGCGAAGACTCCTTTGCAAACCAAGATGCAGTTGTATTCTCTGCCTTGGATATCGGGCAATCAATACAGCTGTACAAAATTGCCCAATAACTTGTAATTAGCTTATTGTGTGTTGCACTCTCGTTTTACTATCGATTTATAATTGAATTGAATCGAAACAGTGTTGATGCAATAATTCAAATGCATTGGGTATTGTTGCAGGTTCATTATTACTTCTTGGAGAGAGATCGAATGAGTTGGAGTTCTTGTCGTTGGGTAAGTTTAGTTGATTTATTCTAGTATTAGTACTCAAATTGAAATTTCATTAGTTCACTAATTTCCAATCAGAGTTACATAATTAGTCATGAAAATGTGGATAAATTATTAAAATGTTATGCTTATGCAAAACTGTATCAATTGATGGAACCGAAAATTCACAAAGTTTAAATCATTTGATGCAAGAACAACCAAAGTATTGAATCCAAATTTTAGTCAAGTATAATTTCAACAACCATATAACTTCTTTGAATACTGTAATTTCTATATCCAACTTATGTGTTCACTGAGAAAAGTTGTTAATGCAATTGTAGAATGATTGTTTGAATACATGGTAAAAATTTTGCAATCAAGTTCTATATTTAACGGAATTAGTGAGGATTTAAATTAAACCCAAAGTAAACATTTTTCATTGAGTAATGTTTTTATAAACAATCTCTTATTGGAATTGAATCCAACAGTGAGCGGGAATTAGGATAATGCTACGTTACTTAATTATATCTCTTACGACTGGTACAGAAAAACAATAATAACCACGCCAAAGAAATAAAACAGAACTAGGCGAGAGTGCAAATCCCGCTATTGTATTATGATTACGTCTAGAATCGCGAAATGGAGTAGGCATAAAAAAATCGTCGGCAAATCATTCATGTATAAATACGAGGACAATAAAACATAAATTACAACTCCTATTTTCTGCGCTCTTAAAAGAATGGAGACGGCGCACATTTCCTGCAATATCAAATGTTCCTTGACATTTTGATACATTTATTTTATTTTCAACTCGACTGCAGCTCGAGTACATAGTTGTTGAACAGTTTCGTTCAAATAATCTTTATATCTCCTCTCTTGTTCAATTTCAAACGTAATAAAATCAAATGAAATAAAGTAAAAGCGAATAAAATCGGCACACTTATTTGCTTTTATGGCAATAGTTACGATATTATGTCTACATCTATCATGAGTTTTTTCAAATTTCTTTTTATTTGAACAATGTAGAACGTATTAGATTGTAAATGCAGAAATGAGTAAATTACATCCTGGTGATGCATGTTAACATGTCATGGGGATAATTTTTAGATTTCCAACTTAATTTGATTCACTGTATTGCAATAATAAAATTTGCACACTATATTTGATATTGTGTTCCAATAATAAAATTCAAAATTTATATGAAATTCTTCAGACTGCTATTCCATCTTCTCATATTTTGTGAAAGTTGTAAGTTGAACTGGTTCAACATAAAAAAAATTTATAATATTCCTTATTTTATAGTAATATTTTCAATATCGAATCATACTGTAGAAGCAGCACGATATCAACAAAGTTTTCCGGTAAACTGAATTTGTAATTTATGTCTTCCTGTTCTGTCCAGTCCTTCTATCTACGTGCTGGTGGCCGCACCAAATAAATGCTCGCCATCAACATCATTCCATGTTGGTAGGTGTTCTCGAACCAGTTAGGAAACATGTACGAGTTGCACTCGCAGTTCTTGAGGAAAGTCTTGATCTTGACTATTTGCATGTCGTTGCACATTTGCCATAAAGTTATGAATCATTGGCGCATAAATCATCTGATCTCATAAAGTATACAAATGCTCATTTACATTCACTCCAACAATCAGCTTCATTTCTTATCAAATAAGTTTATTCTTTATGAATTTGTTACCAAACCAAATGGTTGATAATGAAAGGCTGATGTCTAAAAATACCGGTCTCTAATCAAAATTGCACGAATTCACTCTGACTCAGATCGATTTTTTAATTGCGAGAGAACATAAGCTAATTGGCTAAATAAAATTCCGGGCTCGGTCGTTCATTAGTAAACAATTCGCCAACAATTCCCTCAACAGTGAAGACA
>JARJDZ010003678.1:0-11253 GCA_030264555.1 Aleochara sp. GC000083
ACAAATTATCCTGGAAAAATTCCACGTAAGATTTCAAAGAAAAAGAAACGCCCCAATAAAAATACAATCAATCTCATACGACCACATCCTCATAATATTAATTAGAAATCCACTCCTTGGAACCTCACCATCCTAGCAAAAAACAATGATCCTAGAAAGTACTTGTTTCTAGGTCAAAACCACACTTGTACTTTTATCCCCACCCATTGACTTAACAACCGCCATCTTTGCCTATCCTTGTCCATCCATCCATCCATCCATCCATCCATGCGACCACACATCATTATCCTGCCGATGATGGGAGTTCAATATCGGTGAATAGTTCATGAGAAGGTGAGCTGGCTAAATTATAAGGAGCGTGTGAACCGAGCCATCCCAGCAAATGAGACCCAGAGGAGGCAGACGAGGAGGGAAGGACTGTTGTCATCAATATCCTCGATTGATTCCTCATCCATCGACCTGAAGACTGGAAGTTGGAGTAGCACGACCGAGCAGATGTCCCTCGTCACATGGGCATGCCTGTTATTGGTCCACGAATGTTGCCTACCCCATACCATCATCAGTGATTCTGGAAATTGCGCCTTTTCTCTTTGATGACCACCCCGCAACGACGCAGTTCGTGAATGGACACTGTACCCATCAGTCATCCTCTGGAGGCCAAGGTGTGTGCTAAGGTGGTTCCAAAGGTCCTCAAGTTTCGGGAAAGCATGTAGTGACCATTTTGGGCTTTGGCATTAAATTTCGTGGTGCAATTTTGAAAAGGGAAACTCTTCGAACTAATTTCGGACTTTTCTGGACTTGGTGGCATCTCTGAAAGTGCTTCAAGATGATGGAATTCAAGGTGACGGGCTTGGTCGCTGACCTTATGCCCAATATTCGTCTGATGCAGGCTTCAGGGCATTTTATGTTCAACTACCATGCGGATAACAGTGGGGCATTGCATTCTTTGAGGGTTATGTATTCGGTATTTCATCTTATTTTGCTGGTTTCGCAATTTGGGTAAGTACCAAGACTTCAGGAATGGGATTTCTTAGTGGTACCAATGAATAATCCTTTTGGGGATGTTTAGATTCACTTTTGGTAACTTGGTGGTCCAAATGGACGATGTCAATGATTTGGCTGCAAATACCATCACTGTACTCTTCTATACTCATTGCATCACGAAATTTGTCTACTTTGCTGTCCGATCCAAATTATTCTACAGGTAATTTATTCCTCCCAAAGAATTTCTTGGTTCTAATTTTCTGTGTCCTGGTAGGACCTTAGGAATATGGGCCAACCCAAATTCGCATCCATTATTCGTCGAATCGAATAATCGATATCATGGTATTGCCTTGACAAAGATGCGTCAGGTCCTCATGATTGTCCTTTTCTTCACGATCTTCAGCGCCTCCTGTATGTACCTTAACCAACTTTTAAGGTCCAATCGGATTTGTAACCAATATTTTTTTTGATAGGTTGGACTGGAATCACTTTTGTTGGTGACAGTGTCCATACCCATAAGGACCCGAACAACGAGAATGAAACCATCACCGAAGAGATTCCAAGATTGTTGATCAACTCCTGGTATCCATGGAATGCCATGTCAGGTCCTGCTTACGTCATATCTTTAGCATATCAGGTACCATAAAATTTCCACCATCTTGTTTTCTCTCATTTTTATTTTTTGGTTTCTTTGGTTCAGATTTACTACGTGTTCTTCTCAATGATGCATTCAAACCTCCTTGATGTCCTCTTCTGCTCCTGGTTGATCTTCGCCTGCGAGCAACTGCAACATCTCAAAGGAATTATGAAACCCTTAATGGAGCTCTCAGCAACTTTGGATACCTACGTTCCGAAAAGTGCCGAACTCTTCAGGGCTGCAAGTGCAAACTCCCAGGATAACTTGGTCGAAAATGGTACCTTCAAATTTCCATTCTTGGATTTCTCTTGGATATGTAATCTTAATGAATTGATTTGGTGCTCTTAGATTACAACAATATGAAGAATGAAGACTCGGACCTCAAGGGGATCTACAGCACTCAACAGGAAATGGGTGGAAATTACCGTTCTGGGGCCTTGCAGCAATTTGGCAACACTGGCGGAATCGGACCCAACGGCTTGACCAAGAAGCAAGAGTTGATGGTGCGATCCGCGATTCGTTATTGGGTTGAACGACATAAGCACGTTGTCAGGTATGGTCCCATTTGGTCCCATTCGGTTCCAGTTGGTCCAATTTGCACCCATTTGGTCCCATCTTGAAAATCTAATTTCTGGTGTGTTTCTAATATGATCCCACAGATTGGTAGCAGCTATTGGTGATGCATATGGCATAGCTCTACTTCTTCACATGTTGACCTCGACCATTACATTGACATTGCTCGCGTATCAAGCGACCAAAATTGATGGTGTTACCAAATATGCAGCCACTGTTATTGGTTATTTGTTGTATGCCCTCGCTCAGGTGTTCCTGTTCTGTATCTTCGGCAATCGATTGATTGAAGAGGTACCACAATTCAAGAATTCATGAATTTATTGAGTTATTGATTGATTTATTCATGGTATTTTTGTTTTTTTTTTTGTTCAGAGTTCTTCTGTTATGGAAGCTGCTTATAGTTGCCATTGGTATGATGGGTCCGAGGAGGCGAAGACCTTCGTGCAGATTGTGTGTCAGCAATGCCAGAAAGCTATGTCGATATCTGGAGCTAAATTCTTCACGATTTCTCTAGATTTGTTTGCTTCTGTAAGTAGACAAATTTATTAATTTTAATTTTTTTTTTGATTGGTTATAACTCTCGTCCTATAAGAGATAAAGTTACAAAAATTGGAAAATTAATACAGAATTTATTTGTCTACAAGTAGAAATTTTCAGAAAATTGATATCATTATTATTTCTGAAGTTATTTATCGTTTTCTGAAATTTGTACAAACAAATGAATTTTTTTCCAAATATGCAAGTTTCAAGGCTTATATCATGGGTTCTAATTCTAATTTATTTATGAAACTTAGCAAATAAATAGAGAATTTTATGTTGAACTGGAATCTTTTTGCAAAATTAAAATATCTCTTTTTGCTTCAAAGTTATTGAACTTTTATGTACAAATGTCTGTTCAACAAAAAATTATATTACAAAATCAAACTTGAAACTTTCAGAAGCTTTTCCGCATTAAATAAATGTCATATTCAAATTTATTTTAAAGATTATCATAGAGAATTTAAACAGCTACAGAGTCCTTATCAAAATTTGTGGAAAACCTGATTCATTTATAAACAATTAATAATTTTCCAGGTGCTTGGTGCTGTTGTAACTTACTTCATGGTGTTGGTACAACTCAAATGAATTGTTCGTTGCAACAAATTCTTCAAGATGGTCGATTCTATGTTAATAATAGGATGATAGACATAAAAATATCTTTACTACTTTCTATACCTATAAATTTTCTCGATTACGCACGAAATTTAGCAAATTTCTAGCATTTTAACAACGGTTTGAAAACTAGGTAAGGAAAAATTAATCAAATTTTAAGAATAGGCATTCATTGTGTCTTAATTACGTATAATTAGAATGAGGGCACCATAATAATTTTTCATAGATCAACCAATCAGAAATTATTGCTAATAGCAATTAAACTACAGGGTGATTCAGGCAGAAACATAGAATTTGAAAAATCAAATAGAAAAAGTCTAGAGGTGCCAATTTGCGAATTTTTGTTTCTTGATTTTGTACATTAATTATTTTAATCTATTTTGTTTAATATCGATAACAAATCGTTAAAGATGTGATGCAATGTAGATTGAACGCAGCTACCTCATTAATTCATTTCTTAAAGCTTTAATTGCTTGAAAAATTACACAAAAAATTAGGACAAGTATGACAAAATAAATTTTAAAAAAGGATAAAAATTAGAAGGTTAATCAAATTTTTGGGAAATCTTTAAGGCACTCATTCTTCTTTAATCTTGTTATCAACTTAATGGAAATGTTTATATATTTGTGAAAATATGGGTTTGAAATTGATGTAAAGAAAATGTATATTTTCTTGAATTTTCGTCATATGTGATGGATTTTTCTAGGATAAGAGATATTTTGCACTTATGAGAATGTTAAATGTTATCACAGATGGGAAATTTTATTGAAATTCAAAAATTATTTTTTAAATCATAAATTATAAGCACTTTTTCATAAATATGATAATTTAATAAGGTATTTAATTAATTAAGGGTATATTTAAGTTAATTAATTAATGCACGTTTTATTAATTGTAATCTATTTTTTTGTAAGTTAATTTTACCTTATAAATAAAATATATGTGGATTTAAAATGTTTTCGTTTCTATCATAAAACTAAGAAAATTATTTATTCTTCTACCTTTTTAATAAATTTAAAATTTTAAAGTCGATAAATCAATTACCATTCGATTTTTATAGTTAATAATTCATTTATTTATTATTAAACTTTTATAAGAGGATTGAGAGTTGCCTATAGTTAGACCCACAGTTGCAAAATAATTTTTTGCACGAATTGCGAATAAATAACAAATCGTATAATTGCACGCACTAAAGCAGACTTTTATGTTGTTACTAATGGAAAGCAAACATTTCAATTCGTGCGGAATCCGTGCTGGATTATTTGCGTTGATTATTGCGTCAATAAATGATGTATTTTCAATTAGTGTCTGCATTGGGGGCGTTATTGTTGAACGCTTCGTCCTTCTGCGAATTGGCGAATCCCGGCTTTGATTTGGCACTTAAAGGATCGATAATTGAACGTGGGGTAAATCCTTGTTCATCCTATTATCGAGCACAATGGGAGCGCAAATATAAACATTAATCTCTAATTTACAATCCAGTGCGTCAACAGCACGCGTAATCTTGTTGCCGATTCTTCAAATAAACAAAACAAATATACACCTGCCATTCGCAAAAAAAAATCGCAAAATGCTGACTCTAAAACTCTGGTTGACATGATGGTAAATATTCGAAGGTTCCAGAATCTTTTGTTTGTATTGTTCGTGCGGGGATTTACACGTTTTATTCTGGGGTCATTTTCTATGGAAATGCATCATCCTGATGGATAGCACCCTCTGTGTTTTGTGAAAATCGTGGAAATGATAGGCTGCCAGAATGCATGATGTATCTCCGACGTTTTCCATGAGAATTTCCATGCAACATGGTACACAGGCAATCAATGTGTTGGTAATATGATAGCATTGGTCCAATGCTCCAGTTGTGTGCGGAAAATCGAAGTGGAAACCGGAAATACAATCCAGCTGGCGCAACTTTTCCACTGCAAAAATGACAATGGGATGATTTATCCTGAGGGCGATATTTTCCATTTGTGCCATCAATCTCATTGCATTCGTTTTTATTTTTGGGTTTCAAGTAGGGAAAACTTTTTTGATGCTGGGGGTTGTTATCCTGGAAATAGAACTTTGATGGGTATCGAGTAATTAGGCAGTAAATCTGCGAACGTCGTATCGAGTTTATCATGAAATTTAATCCAATTAACAAAATTAATGCACCGATTTGCTTTGTTAGACATGAACGCCGAACGCAAGCAGAAACTCATCAACTCATCAACTCGTTTACTCGATGAGGAGTTGTCGAGTGAACGTCGCTGCTGAAGGATTACACGGATTCTAAGACTGAAAATTCGTTTGGGCGTAATGATATTAGCGTAATTTCCGCTCGTTTTCATCCATTTTCGTCGTGCATTCATCATTCATCGAGGAAATTTGTGCAACTTTACAAGAGATTAATTTTACATTAAATACCTAAATTATCATATCATAATATTTGGGAACTAGACTTCAAGATTTAGAGTTTCTGAATTTTTAAATGATAATTTATTGCAGGATAAAAGTTTTGGAATACTAGTTTATTAATAAAAAATCTATAAAACATTAAGAAATTTTTTGCAAAAGAAATTTGCAATAGAATTTAAAAATAGATTCCTCAATGTAAATCTTTGATTTATTTCATAAGTATAAAATTTCATTAATATCATCTTCAACAATAAAAATAAGTCATTCAATAAAAACATTTGTCAAGAAGCATTAAAACATGGATACATCTCCAAAAACAGCATTAATTCAGTTTTATTTCTGACAGCAAAAAAATTGATGTAATACAAAAACGAGCATCAAATAAGAACAAATTGCATGCAATCAACAAAACAGCAACGTACAACAGAACTCAGTGAGTTGCCTCGATGGTAAAAAAAGTCCATGAGACATCATTAAAGCACAAATTACCCCATATATCTTTTTTTGCCTTCTCTCTCCATTCATGCAACTTTTTGCATCGATCCTTTTTCCTTGTGGCTCTGATATGAAATAAAATGCTCCATCCCAGGAGGCTTTTAATGGTGAATGTAACAAAGCTGTTATTCACTCTTTTTGCACGAGTTTTCCTTGGGCTACATGTAAAAAAATCAACCCTCCCCAAAAATATAGAGACATTAATATTGGAGCTTAATGTTTTTTGTGTTTTTATGCGTTTATTATTTGACATGCAGTATATTTGATTTTTGAAAGGAAGAAAGTCAAAAATTTTGCCTTTTTAAGTGTTTCATTTTGAAAGTATGGATATTTCTGAATCTCGCCTCGATTCGGGAACATGACCAATGTTATTTTTTCGTCAAAATATAATAAATGCCCTTTGAATCATCCAAATCGGTCCATTAGTTTCGGAGATATGAAAATTTTTGAAAATTCGAGCGATTTTAAGAATTTCATTACGTTTTTATCGCTACAAACTTTTTTTTCAATTTTTTTCTTCGAACGCGATTTCTGGTCACCCCATGGCCAAAAGGGCATGAACCCATAGATTTTTTTAAAGTGCTCATCATGATCTACAATTTGGTTCCAGTTTTAGTTTAATTTGTCCAACAGTTTAAAAGATATACGCAGTTAAAAACGCGAAAAAAAGTGAAAATTTTGCGATTTTAGGACCCCATTTTTCAGGTTCGGGTATTTCCGAATCCCACAGAGTTTTGGGACCTTGGCCAATGTTATTTTTTCGTCAAAATACTATAAATACCGTTCGAATCATCCAAATCGGTCTATTAGTTTCGGAGATATGAAAATTTTTGAAAACTCGAGCGATTTTAAGAATTTCATATCATTTTTTTCGCTACAAACTTTTTTTTCAAATTTTTTCTTCGAACGCGATTTGTACTCTCCCCATTGCCAAAAGGGTATAAACCCATACATTTTTGGAAAGTCCTCATAAAGGCCTAAAATTTGGTTCCAGTTTTAGCTTAATTGGTCCAACCGTTTAAAAGTTATACGCAGTTAAAAACGCGAAAAAAAGCGAAAATTTTGCGATTTCAGGACCCCATTTTTTTGGTTCGGGTATTTCCGAATCCCGCAGAGTTTTGGGACCATGACCAATGTTATTTTTTTGAAAAAATATGACAATTGCCCTTTGAATCAGACAAATCGGTCCATTAGTTTCGGAGATATGAAAATTTTTGAAAACTCGTGCGATTTTAAGAATTTTATATCGCTTTTTACGCTACAAACTTTTTTTTCACATTATTTCTTTGAACGCGATTTATGCACTCGCAATTTCCAAAAGGGCATAAACCCATAGATTTTTAGAAAGTGCTCATAAAGACCTATAAGTTGGTTCAAACTTTAGTTTAATTGGTGCAATAGTTTAAAAGTTATACGCAATTAAAGTAGCGCAAAAAAGCGAAAATTTTGCATTTTTTGCACACCATTTTGCAGATTCTGGTATTTATGAATCCCGCACAGATTCAGAACCTAAATAATTACATAGTTTCCACTCATCAAAAAAATTTAGAGCAAAACCCCGCTGCATATATAAATTCAAAAGATTGCGATTTCAAGATAAGAAATATTCCTGCATATTTTTGCCTGCCTCAATAAAACAAGCTCATATAACTTCATTCCATATAAATAACGAAGTAGATACATGGAAGATTAATGAAAATTATATTACTCTCGGCCATATTTCGTACGTAAGCCCCATCATTATCATCGACAATCGAGTCAATCGACAATAATTAATTGGCAATAACTCAGCGTTGCTTACACATGTGTCAATATGCATTCGCATATGACCTGCATGTGTGGGGTCCTTTTTCCTTTCAGTTTTTTTTTTCTGCACAACGTTTCTTTTTTCATTGTCCCTCTTTCATTCAAACATATCCAAAATTTGACTGCTCCATCTTTGTCGATGCTTCCTTCGAGGAGATTTGCAATTTATTACATTGTAGCAGCGTTGGTAACTTTATGGCATCATTTTTCTTGATTAGTAATTATTTTATTAATTGTTTCGGTGCACAAGTGATTAAACGCTGCTTTTTCAACGGCTCCTCTTCGAGTGAATATTTTAATTGCAAAGAGTCGTTTTGGAAATGTTGATTTCGTCCATGGGTTTTTTTATTCATTTTTTCAAGTAGCAAAAACTGGTTTCGATTTTTGAATGTTGGTAATTTTGGAGGTTTTCTTATGCTTTCGTCGTGTGTAATTATATAATTGGGAGTCAATTTTAACCGGTTGCGTTATAATTCGGTTATTATTTAAATTATGATAGTCAGCATATTCGAATTATGTGTATTAATGCATAATGTTGTAATGCAGCAAATTACATTCAATTATTAGCAATTTATATTCGTTAAGGATTGCAATTTTATTGCATAATATAAAGAAATTCTCTGGTATTATATGATTTTTCATATCATTAACAATATTCCCATAAAATACTTCATTTTGGGGAATTTTAAAATTATGTGCAAATATTTTATAATTTGCTGTTTTGAATTTACTTTGCACAATTATTTTGAAAGAGTTGAATATAACATATTCTGAAACACATTTGTAATATTTCAAAAATTCGCTCGATTTAATTTGAAATTCTGAAAATATCTGAAAATAGTTAAAAAAATATATATGAAGATTGTACTTTTGATCATTTGTTAAGCTGATTATTTGCCCTCCTAAATTTCATGGTAATTTTGGTTAAAATTAAATGGAATGTCTCAAAAATGTAATTTTTGAATCTTTGGTCCTTTTATAAAGGCAATTTTCTGTAATTACAGATTAGTTACACTTTGCACCCTGCAATCTTTAATAATTTGTAGTTTCATTCAAAATTTTTGATCATAATTCTCATGATTCATAATTCGATTTATTCCAGAATAATTCCCAAACTCAAAAAAAATGTATGGGAAATACATTTTCTAATTTGAATATCATTCAAACTTCCCAAATTCCAATTGCACCTTTGATTAGAAATTATTACACTCTTCCCATTGATTTTATAGCATTTTAATGTTACTTAATCATATTCTATGATTACCACACCCTCGAAGAGCTTATAATTGAATTCAAAATTGATAATAAATTACGGTAAACGTACGAAACAACATTACGAAGAGGAAGACCGAAACGAAAGCATATGAAAAAGGTAATTTTCTCTATGGTTGATCGAAAATCTCACATTCACTTGTCCATACGTTCAAACGTATAACTCTATGCTTACACTAATTAATAACAGTAATTAATTATCATCATCAATGAATGAGTAAAAGTAATTAAAAACCATCTACGCGGGTATTATCCGAACATTAAATTTATCAAAGCATTTGAAGTAAAATGCAGCACTATTCAACTTTGTTGCATTATGCAGTTACAGATCCGAATTTATCAGTTTAAACAATATCATAAATTTGAAATTTATACAAAAAAAGGATTGAGTTGAAATTTGCATATTTTATTTCTGATTGGAGATTGGTGAAAAATCAATTAAGTTAGAGTAGTAATTAAGATACAACTCTGTGTAGTAGAAAATATATTGAATGAACATTTATCTACTTGCATTTCTTGTGTTTTTTTCTGTTTGCTTTAGCAGTGGAAAGAACCAGAAGAAATAATAAACACGTACAATGTGTGGGTTTTGCCATTATTATAATCTATTAGCGCTTCGTTTCATTGTTTCAATTAATTATCATAATTGTTGGGACGTAGGACGTATGCATGTGTTCATGAATTTCTCACATGAACAATAATTTCTCGGTTGCATTTAACAAATGGAAAAAGATAAGGTGCAAAAATTTCATTGTCGTTTCTAAACTGTTATTTGTTCTAAACTTTTTAACAAGTTTTCATTTTAATACCAGTTTTTTACCAGGCATTTATTTTGTTGATATTAAACAACAAAACTGTATTAATTTAATATGAATTCCTTGTATTTTCTCCCAAATTTCTATCTCAATGAAAATTATTGTGCAATTTTTTTAGCAAAATCCTCATTCTTTTAGATTTTTAGAAGATCTGTTTATTTTCAAATTTTTTGATTGGAAAAACTTCTATTGAAAGTTCAAACTAATCAAATTTTAAAAATGAAGGATTTGATAAACTATCAAGAAGGTGAAAAAAATTGCAATAAAAATAAATTAATTAATTACTACTACTCATACTTTTGGTTTTTGAATGAAAGGTGATGAAAAATACGAATCTTCAGGAATAATAATTTTATGCTGCTACTTCTGAAGCATCTTCAAAAAAAATCATCATCAAATAAAACCCAAGAAGCAAACTCCATCCACAACATCAAATAAAACACTTCCCAAATAGCCCAAACTCCATTCAAGTTTCCGTTCGCAATTTCTCTCCATCTGCACGCGAAATTTATTACAGTACGTTTTATGTGATGCATCCACGCGTGTAGGGTAATCGCGGAATTACTCATCAAATCGTAATGAATGAATCGAGCTTGCCTACATCATACTCGACTGAAGGAAGCTCCATCATAAAATGTGCAAACGCTGGGCTGAGAGATACAACACAAGACAAGACGAAAGCGGCCATCAAGGCAGCAATGCCGACAAGCAGATTAAAACCGCAAATGCGCTCCTTTCAAGGAAGTTGAAAGCAGCCATTGTTTTGATTCAGATTGCATTGTTTGTGCAGCTCGCAACAACGCCGTGCCTGTTTGTGCACGTTCCTCCTGTGGGATAGCCGCCGCTGTTTAAGGCTTGCGGGGGCGCATTCGCATCCTCCAAATCTTTCAATCATAAATCTTGTCTTGTTCTATAACTTCTATAAGTCGTAATCCATGCTTTGAGGGGGCCTTTGATGCCCAAAATCATTAGTTTTGCTAAAATGTATTAACATCTAATCAAGAAAGTTGAAGAACGTTTGAAGTTTGTATACGAAGTATAGTAGAGTAATTTTTGCTAGAATGCAAATTCCAAAAATATGCAATTTAGTAATTTTGTGTCATTGTGGCGCTCTCTATGAAG
>JARJDZ010003680.1:0-14292 GCA_030264555.1 Aleochara sp. GC000083
ATCCGGAAAGAATCGTTCCAACTGTAGGATGTGTGATAACTTTGGTGAATTGAGTGTGGAAATGAGTTGAAGTCATTTGCATCTAACCATAATCTCCAACGAGTGTACTCATTGTTGAAATCAGTCCTTGGCTAATTAGCTCTCAGTGATTACATGGATGGCTAATTGCGATAGAATGGATGTCGGCCCGCTGTGTAGGTGCTCATCGGTATGTTTCCGGATGGATGCTTGTAGATCTCGTTCTGATCGTAATCGACATCGTAGTAGATGCCACTTTGATTCTAAACAACGATAAAAAAATTAAGTTGCAAATCGTTAAAATCCAAACTTGTGGTCATACCGCTATTGACGCGTTACTCCGACTCTTCGGCCGTGGCACTTGGAAGTTCCTCCCGAGAAGATCAGCCTTATCCTCCTCCTCGCTCGAGCTGGAATTGTCGAGCGGGCGCATTCCATGCACGCTTGCCGCCCTCCCAGCCAGTGTCGCTGGAATGCTCAACCGTGGGAGCGGTATCGGGGGCAGCGTACCATGCATATTACTGTGGGGCAGCGTACCCGCCATTGATAGGCTCGGATAGCCGAACATTGCCGACGAAGGTCTTGTAGCATTCACCGGTTCAGGCTGCCCAAGCAAATAACATTTCCGATCAAAATCTGCTTCCTTATCGCCATATTTTGCTATACTTACTGCGTAATGATTGGTTTGGGCCATAGCATCTGCGATCTGCGCCCATCGAAGACGGTCCTCGAGTGTCAGCTGGTAAGGTGGACCACCTACTACGGGGGTCTTCACTGAATTACTGGCTGTGGCCATGTATCCAAAAACGGGGCTGCCCATTGCTGCCTTTTGCTCCCGGTTCCATCGACGACTAAAACCATGATTACATTAGTAAATTGACCCTGGTAGTACTTTTGCAAAATGGGGGTTACCTCCACATGACTAGACACACTAGGGTTAACCCGATTATTATGACTGCAGCAACACTAGCACCAATTACGACACCCAAGACTTCGCCATCAAGTTCGCACTGGTTTCCATAGTAATTCCCAGCACATCTGCAACAAAATCGAGGTTTAGACCATTTCGGGGTACCCATTTTTGGCTACTTACATGCAGACTTCTTGGCCGTTTTCGTATTTGCACTCTCCACGGTTGTTGCAATGTTGCGATGAACATTGTTCACATTGACGTCCTGCCCTATGTTTATTGTCTGACCATGGGTCCCGGTATCCATCGTTGCAGACACACTTGAAACCCCCGAAGGTGTTCACGCAGTGAGCCAATGAATGACAGTCGTTTAGATCATTCGAGGAGCATTCATCCACATCTAGAAATCATCAAAGGTTACACCAGAAAACTTAGATCTTTGTAGCTTACCTTGTAAATTGGAAACAGACCCTGGAGGACTATCAACCCACAAGGCACTGTTTCCGATGTTATTACTCCGTCGTTGAATCACTCCCAAGAGATGTCTTTGTATATCCCCTTTGACATTCACCCTGGAGGTCTCCGCGTTTTCTTCAATCTGAAGAGTCAGGTTCACGAAGACCCCGGCTTGACCTTGAGATCTATCACCTTCATAGACACTGTTCACTTTAGCCCCGAGGAATTCGTCACTAAATGGTGTCATAGACATTGCAGAATCCAGCTAGGAAGAACAAAAGAGTAACTTCTTGAGTATCTTTGATGGTATTACTTACAGCACGTTCAGCCTCGTAGGACAACTGCTGGTAAACATCAGCAGCCTTATTTGCCAACTCATCAGTCCAGACCACACGATGTTCGTAGAGTCGGTCAACTCGTAAAGAGATCAGCAAAGAAACGACCTTCCGGCATGGTTCCCTATGCTTGCGACGCGCATGTCCAGGTCGACAATGACAGGAACTGACCCCAGCTTCCGTCATACAGTATTCGTACTGTGAGGCATCGCATGTGGTGTCATCACCCACAATGCAGGTATCAATCCTGGTTCAATTTTTAAGGTTAGTCAAAGTTTTAAGGTTACTCAAGTTTTAAGGTTACTCAAGGTTTAAGGTTACTTATATTTAATAGTTAGTAACATTACCTCACTGGTGGTTGAGTAGGTCGCTTCCCATACAACGGCCTCCTCGGTGTCGGCTTCAAACCATTCGGGTTGATGTTGAGACCATTCTCAATTTTGGTCTTTTCAACTTCCGCATATCCCGTAGCTTTGATCACCGACTTGGTTGGTGTTGGTGTGATACCTGATGCTGGGGCTGATGTCTGCTCTCCGAATAAATTCAAATAGGTTCGTTTACCATCGATAGATACGAAACCTTCGTCGCCTACTGGTGAGGTGATGACGTCCCCATGTCCATGACCTTGAAGGTGATGATGTCCAGGTCTTCCATGGATGTTTTCAATATCAACTGCAAGTTTACAAAATTAATAGTAGACGACATCTTTTGTTGTTGTCCTTGGACACAAACCTGGAATCACGTAGGGTTTACCATGTGTGGCCCCTGAGGAACCTCCAGGACCTTGAATGGCGCTGACAGTGACATCAAAGATCTCGCCAATCTGACCGATTGGTGGACGAGCTGTAAGAATTGGAGGGCGATTGACTCCTCCGGGTTTGTATTCGGTGTCATCTAAGACTATACCAGGTCTGGGTCTGTATGGGTAATATGGGAAGGTTTGATTTTCTGGGGATCCCGTCGTATATGTATCTAGAATCAAAAAATAAGTTTGTCAGAAGAATTCAATATCAACTCCTGGTTTACTAACCATTTATTGGTGGTGTGGTACTTGTAGCCTCTTGGACACTATTCGAACCTTGAGTGGTCTGAATCGAAACTATGGGACTTGCTGTAGAACCAATAATTGTTGTTTTCGGTAATGCCTCAGTAGCTTCACTTGTAGCAATTTCTTTAGTCGTAACCTCATCAAACGAAGTCTCTAGAGAAGTAGTAAATTCAGGTGCCTTTGTTGACGTCTCAATCACCAATGAACTATTAATTGAAGACATCTCAGTTGAAAAGACCTCATTGGATAGAACCGGGGTAGAGTCCAACAAATCAGTCAACAATTCCACGGTTGAAGCTGAAGTATCTGCATCAGCAGTTAGAGAATGTGTCAAACTATGTTTCTCCATCTTCGAAGAAGACTTCTCTTTATTTTTCTCAAACTCTATGTCAATTTCCGGAGTGATGGGAGTACTTTCTGGTACGGGAGTAGTCCCTTCACTTTCCTTCTCATGCTCCGGATGTTCATGATGATGTTCCTCAAACGACGACATCATCTGTGACCCCAGATCCAAAGTGAGGATATCCTCCCCAGGTCGTTCACTAGTCAAACTGATAGTCTCCTCGGGTTTGGGCTTGTAGGCCGGTATGGGTGTGGGTCGACGTTGACCCATTGGTGGTCGCCTGTATGGAGGTCGACTCCAAGGAGGAATCGTGACGGGTCTATAAAGTCCTGGTCGTTTCGTGCTTGGCATGTTGTTTATTAGAGGTCGACCTCCATTTGGTGATGTGTTCTGTGGAGGTGGTGGTGGCAAATCGAATGGATACGGTGTAGGCATCCGCACTGGAATGTTGGTAACCGGTGGTGGAGGTTTCTGATTGACCGGAGGTGGAGGAGGTAATGGAGGACTGGGCACATCAAAATCAGGTGGAAGTGCTGGAACATCCGTGATCCTTGGAGGTCCCCGATTGTTGATCCGAGTACTTAACGGGCGCAAAGGTCGAGCCCCACTCGAAGGCGACGTGTTGGCTTGCACATTGACGTTACCATTCAGCAATTTGACGATGCCCGTGATGATGTCTTGGATGTCAGGGTTGGATTGACGCGGTCGGTTCTGGTATGTAGTCGCTGGTGGTAGATGTGGGTTTGTCTGCATTGATGACATGGTAGCAATATTGGGCGTCATCGTCGTCGCCGCAGTGGGGTTGACGTGGGGCTCCATCAGTTGCCTCGCCTGTGGAGCCCCAGAGCCTTCCCCCGAAAAGACCACATGTTGTTTAGGGGTTTGTGTCTGCGTGAAGCTGACAAATTCACGTTCCCTTAGAGTTCGAGATGGGTGAATATATTTTGGAACCCTTCCAGAGAGCTCCACATCGTTTGAATCTATAGCTTCAGCTAGATTTTTGTAAGTTGTCAAATCATCATAGCTTTTTACCAGGATGGGATCCGCAGATCGTGGTACCCTGGTCAGTTCCACATCTTCATTTGCAGAATTGCTTGAGATTACAGCAATTTCAGGGGCTGATGTTATCACTGTAGCTTCTACTAGTGGTTCTGAATGAGGGGCATCTTTTGCCGAGTTTGGTGAAATATACGAATTTGAGTAGATGTCCTCCAGACCTGCAGCAAGAAACAAACGTGTAGGGACAAGAGGAATGGCATTTTAAAAAACAAAACGTGTGATTAGTATGGGCAGCCTTGTGGCGATACATAACGGACGTTAGTTAGCGGTTAGCAACAACGCAGCCAGCAAATAAACAACTCATCCAACGAATATGTGTAAGATACACCGCACGTATGCGTGCCTAACGGTAACCATCCATCCATTCCGCCTTGGAACCGAACATTGTCTCTATACGACTTAAAGTTAGTCGTTAGTAATAGAGTAATGTTATTTTTCCATTTGATTTCGTTTCATCGCGTCGCGCCTAGAATCCAATAACTGTGAAACTACGCGCCCTGCGTAAATATTTTCACAAATCATTTCCAATCTTCTGCATCTTTGAAAAACCCATCCAATGTACTATTTTCTCCAACCTGATTTATTCGGCAAATTTCTACATTGTTACACAATGCAGTTCTCGCGTGCCCAAGACATTCCACTCGCTCGGAATTTGAACAGCAACTTGAACTTCATCTTAATTCTTCTCCTCTTCTGCGTCTTTGTTCGTGCTTGGCGTGTTGTTGTTGTTGATGGCTGTTTTTATCCAGTTTCTGGGTCAATCGGCATTCCCTCTTTTGCTCGCCGTTTCGGCCCGACCGCTCGCTACATGTAATTATGCCATCGATGCAACGGATAGCATCCACAACAGGTGAACTGAAGCCGAACCCGCATCTCCACTGCATGTGCCGCGCCGTGACGAAATTAATTATGTCAAAAGGTTACCGACTTTAAGTAAGCAACATTTCGCCAAACGAAATTTTCAAACTACACGCCAACTCAACGCAGGCAAAAAAAATCCCGCGTTTAATTGCTTTGGACGTTTGTGCGTTGAATTACAACAGTAACAACAAGATAATTTCGAGTGTAACTGGTTGTTGCATTGTTGCGGGCATTGTTTAAATATTGTCGTTTAGGCAATTGTTTCATGAAAATTACTTTGACGGCGAAACTGATGAAGAAATTCCATGACAGATATTGCTTTATCAACGCAACAGTATATGGATATGAACAATGCAACAAATAATTAATGCACGTTAATTATTTTATTTATTAATATAAAACAATACGATAATAATTTCCTGGTTTTGTGGTATTTTAATTATGTGGTTATAATTCAATTCATAGCTAATTCTGATATCATAATATTGATGAATTTTTTGGGTAATTTTCCTCGATAGCTGGATGTCAATCAACAACAATTTAATATCTTCATTATTAAGTTTCTTTGACGATTACAAGACAAGCAAACAATACACAATTGAAAGCGCAATAACAAAATAACATTACTATGAAACAATGAGTGCATTTAATATTTCTTCATTGTACATCTGGACATCCAAAGGTCTTCTTCACCTTTTTCCGCCATTGTTCTTCACCACCGAATATGAAACATAGCGCGGGGAATCACAATATGATCGCAATGCTCTTTCTTGATGAGTTTTTTCTTCGGCGTTTCTTTCTCCTCACCTGTTGCCCATCGCTTCTTCTTATTAATTACACGCACAGAGAGGCGCGCGCGCGCATTGAACATGAATAATGCAGCAACCGATGTGTAAGAGGATAGATCCGAGCGCAAATAAATTGCAGCCGTTCCGCATTTAATACTACCGTTTTTAATTGTTCCATACGTCAGCCAGCGTTTGCTTTATCGAGGAGCAGATTCGTGGTGTGTGAGGAACGGTGCCCGACATTGATCCGAATCGATCCGCACATTTTGATCCACAAATCCAGAACCAATCACTTGACTCGGAATTTCTATTTGCCCGTATATTAACATCGTTAGCGCGACACATTTTGACATTGTGCAAAAGTACTTGGCAAGTTTTCACTTTGAATCGAGTGTCTCGTGATGGGTGTTTTCTTTGCATATGAGATTTTCCGCTAATAGAAAACTTCACGGAATTCGTATGGATTGCTGCGTGCGTCTGTATTGTTGGGCTCGATTGTTGTATGCTAAATTGCGAATGACTTGAGTTTGCATGGCATCTTCAGCACGTTGCGCATTGTTGCACGGTTCGCTTCGTACGAAGATTAGAAGAAAGTCGGTTACATTACGGATTTTTATACACATATTCTCTAAAAGCACGCATCTCATCAATTTTTTCATAATTTTTATATTTTATGCTCAGGGCAATTAAGACGTCTATTTTTTAATTGTTTATATGCGTAACTATTGAGTAATTTCCGGTTGGTATTCTTAAAATAATTTGCAATAAATGCATAAACCAATAATATTTTATCCCTTAAGATTTTGTTAGTAAATTTACGAAAGATTTTGATCAAATCAACTTAAAAATCTTATAACTTCTAAACTTTCACTAGTAATTTATTTTAATGAAAGAATATTCTTAACAAATTTTCGAAAAAATTGGGTTACCAACTGCCCAAAAAAAATAACAAATACGTCTCAACAATAAAGTGTAATTTCACGGTCACCAATGCAAATTTCACTAAAAACTTGCCAACTTATAAAAAATATTGCATCGGTAAACACGTTAATCATTCATAATTACGGTGAAATAAGTCATTTACTTAGTTTAATTTAATTAGGTGGAAGTTTGCGAGCGTCTTCTTTTGGTGGCTTCACACACCAATTATTTTCCATTCTACCATACTTAAGCTCTGATAGAACATTTACAAATTCCAGCCACCCATTGGGGCTTACACTTTTACATTCGAGTTTCACTTGTCGCTCGATATTGTTCAGCGTAAATGAACGAACAATGAATGCAGAAAATGCGTTTAACCAGTTCGATAATTGACTTTCTCCGCCCACACAAGCAAAACCTTCTAATTAAACCGAATCATGATCATTTAATTTCCCAGATTAAATTACAAGCAGAGTTCTAGAAGAAAAAAAAAACGTATAAGTAAATGACCTAAAACTGTCATCAAAACTAAATTATAACTCATTCGTTTATGTACATTGTTAATTCAAGATGACAAATCAGTTTAGAAACATGCGCACTTGCTACTTTACAATAAATAGTCGCAGAATTTCATGCTCATGATGGAAACAACGTTACTTTACATTATATTCTGAGTGCTATCATTCACCTCTACGTGAATTTACATCTTTATTATGATCATTTTTTGCCGGCTTAGACGAGATGAGAGGAGGAATTGTTGCGGTGCATTGTTCGTTGGGTTCGTTGAATTTTGTTTCGTTCGGTTTCGATTCGTCGTGCTCGCCGAGCGAGAGCGGATATTGCGAACTTTCTTTTCGCGTTTCTTCTCCGTACAACGCGCAGCCAGCAAGACGGCTTTTTGCCGACGCGAATTTCAATCGCAAACGTCATGAAAAACTCATGCGAATCGCAAGCACCAGCAACGGTAGCAAACTGTGTTTGATAAGAACAATGATGCTGCAACAAAAAGTTATTATAACTGTGAAATTATCTCGGCGATTATTTATTGATTGGTCTTTGATAATGGGAAACGGGCACCAAGAACATGGGTACAGTTAAAATGAGAAAATTGCAGAAACAATGTCTTCACGCACAAACGAAGAGTGGGGGTGGAAATGGTTTTTGTATTGTTTTCACATGAATGCAAATTGATGACTGTTAATTGATCGATTAAATCGAAAACAATTTCAATGAACGTTTAAATACTTGGTGTAGGTATTTAAATTTATTAATTATTTATGTGCTGCATGCAAAGTCATTAATTAATGGAAATTGCATGAAGGAAATCTATCAATTCGTATCAATAATTATTAATAATCACCGTATTATGTAGTTAGCGGCTTGGATTCAATCATTTCCGGTTTGTTGTAATCGCGAATAGTCTCAATGAATTAATGTTTGTGTGAATTAGGTTGAATACCTCATTTCTCAAACAAATTTGTTGTTTTGTCTTTAAATTTTCTTTTTTGTTTATCACCTGAAATCTTTGTGATAGCTTTATTTAAATTTCCCACTTTCTACTGCATTGAGTGATTCATTTTTTGTTATATTTTGAATATCCGGATTTGAGCGTAGATCCCAAAACATGACGCAAAAGAAATTTCGCTCACCATCCGGTTACGAGTCCTTTATGTTATTGCTGCAATTTCGTTACCGAATCGAAAGTGAATATGAAAGCTCGTTGACAAATGATTCGTGAAATACGTATCAACAAACATTCAGTTTTGTTGTTAGTCATCATCATCATTGCTACCATTACAATTTGTTGCAATCGTACAGGCTTTTATTTATGTGTGAAATGTTGGTAACTTGATTGATGGACGTATTTGCACTTGGTGGTTTAATCATAGGCATTGAAAGAGAAACTTCTTATCAAACTTTTGTTTTCTATTCGCAATTGATGAGTTTCAACAACAATGCGAAATGTTGTTTATCGCCCAGAATTTGGGTCTCCTAGATTTCAATTTCGTCCAAATTGGATTGCATAAATTATTAATGACGAAGTTTTTTGCAAATAGTACACACACATAAAATAGGTTGCAAATAATTTGGATTTTATTTTCGAAATTTTACACTTCTTTTTATTGACTCTCCTCATGAAATTGAAGTAGTTAGTCTGTGTAAAATTTATAAAATAACTCCGTAACGAAGTAATTTCTCCAATAAAACTGCACAAACTTAATTCTAATTAGCGTCGGCGCGAATTATGAGAGCGCGACCTTATAGAGAATCGCGTTATTCGCCCAGGAATCTATAAAGATTCTTGAGCGTAGCGCACGTTTAATTACCTTTCTCGGCATGACATGGGCGAGTGATGCCTTTCGACTGTGCAAAAACGAACGGTCCAGTCCTGCATATTTGCATCTTAATAGATTGTGTGATTACACACCAAGAAATTAGGTGCAATCATCGTAAAGAACCTCACGCGTCAAGTTGAATGAGTTGCCTATTACACCAAGCGACTTAAGTCCAATTGGATATGTTCTGACATGTCCCTGCAAGCTTCGTGGATATAGTTTTAGTGGAAATGCGATTTTTACCGGTGATAATGTGAACGTTGAGAAGAACGACGATGAGGACGCCTTGTAATGTTGAGGAAGAGCATCGGCGATCCGCCGACGACGAAGGCGCGCACCTCGATCTAATGGCAGCCATTACGTCTAGAAGGTCAATCACATCACATCCTCAACATTGACTGAAATATCCGTTTGATTCGATCTCGCTAATCCCAATGTGCACTCAAATTGTCGCCGATATGCGCACACGAAAAACTTTGAAATTCTTCGAACGAATGAGGAACGCACTCAGCGCCGTTTGGACCGGTCTCCACGCGTACAATAAGTCCGCGTCCGCATTCACACAGGCTGTAATTGGGTCACCGAACGAACGATGCCACTCTTAAGTCGTTTTACTCTCGGTGCAAGTCTCAAGTGCGCCACGATGACTTAAGTATGCAATGCGCGAATGAATTAGTCCTCTTAGCGAGATGGTGCACCAATGAATTCTGTGCAGGTGGCTCCAATCGCCTCGATAGTACGATCGCGTGCGCTGATGGCCGTTCAATAAGAACAACGGCACCAGCAACCAACAACTCCGCGCAAGAAGTCTCGCTGATGACTACTGCTGCGGGTCTACATTTGGTGGAATGGGCGCCGCACGCCAGGCCCCACATAACGGATCTCTTGTATGACGACGTCGGCGAGTTGTACCTGTGAGCCCCTTCCAGCAGGTCGAAGATGCTCGTCGTGGATTGTTGCTTTGGATTCTTGCGCTCGCGGCGCGTAAACTTGACGACGATCGCCAACTCCTCAAATATGCGGCATAACTTTCAATGACTTCCAGCGCTCCTTGCTTGCTGGCCTTTCCTGCGGTGACCGAATTGACGTGTGCGGCAATTTCCATTTGGTCATGTTGGGTGTGGGTTTCCTCTTTCCGCCCTTCATCGCCATCCAACTTCTTCGATGCAGTCGGTTGTATGGCTGATCAACTTCACTAATTATCGCAGAGCGGATGTGTTGTCTTTTTCGTAAATTATTTAACTTCTTTTCGCCAGGGGCGATTGCGTAACCGTTCAAAGATCTTGGACTTCCTTAAAAAATAGTTGAACAAACTTTTGCAGACATTTAAATGGTTGCAGCATTTGGCTAACAAGCTCGAAACATTTAATTTTATTCATAGAATGTTCTTCAATATCATGTTATTCTTTAACAAAATTTCAGTGGATGATGAACCAGTAGAAATTATTTTTAGCAAAAAGTAGACAGAAATATCAGTTAGCATATGACATAATTGCTTTAAACTCGATTTGTCAACATATTGCGCAAGAATATCGCCTATGATTTTGTTTAACATCCTTACAATGTATCCGGGTATTACTTAATTTTGGGCAATATGTAATATCTTCAATTTTGAGGTACCTCTTCAAAATTGTAACTTCTGTATTGCAACATTGCAACATTTCATTGAATTTCTTCACATAGTATGGAAATTAACTCTCTGTGGGATTGTAACTGATTTTCATATCTTCATCTTCCTGCAAATCACTTATTTATTTTTGAATAAGCAATTTGCCAAGATTAACTTAAATCAATATTACATGGCTTGATTTATAATATTAATGTTATCTTTTTTGTTTTTTTCCAGATCTCCAAACTGTTTTGACTCTACAATATTGGGAAAGTTAATCTATTAACAGTATTACATTGCACCTGACTTAAAATAAAGCTATGAACATGGAAATAATTGCTCAAAATTTAATTGGAAATATAAACAAAGGATGATAAGCCATCTACCCATATTGGAAATTATAATTGGTGGGTATTACTTATGTTTTTCTTCCAAAATAATGAATCGTACAACACATATCTAAACTAATACTTAATTTTAGTATCGTAGCAGTGACAACGTTAGGCAACTTCATGTACTAGTGAACCACGTGGGTTGCCTATTGGAATCGATTCTCATGAGCATGCGTGGACGCAACTACATGACTGGCTATTTGGAAGGGCTACTGGTTGTAACGGTCACTATTCCACTTCACTCGACAATTTTCAGTTTGGTAGGAAACGTGTGTGTTGCATGCAGCAAACTTGAGTGCAGTTTACAAAGGAACATTTAGTTATAACTCTGCATCAATATGTCCAGCACCAACAGTTCAGAATTACCACCAAATTTGCATAAGTTAATTGATATATCAACCAATGTGAAGTTGAAGCAGGATAGCAACAAATTAATTGCAAATAATATCAAGGAGTTGCACAAATGGAGGGAATGTGCATCAAAGTTACAATTTCCTAGTATAGTGTAAGTATCATCCATCTTATCATTGATGTACGTTGTCTGAGTAATTTGTTTGCAGGGAGCAATACCAAGATCAACTTGCATTTGACCATGTAAATGGAATTAGGACAGACCCACGACTCTTTCCGGGACTTGCATTGGCGCTCCACCTGAACCTTGAATATGTATTCAATGTAATGCAAGAGATAAAAGCTAAAATGTAAGTGATCCTTCCTCTATGTAACAAGAATCTCATAGCTTATACACAATACAGGTTGCGGTTGAAGAAATTTCGAGAGCCTCCTGCGGCTCCTGTGCCTCGAGCAGCTCCGACCCCTCAAGTAATTGAAGCTGAGCATTTGGATATTGATTTGGAGGCACCGTTAGTTGTAACAGATCCACCGCAATTTTCACCTCCTACTTCGTTGCATCAATTGCAAGGGGCCTCTCAGGAATTACCAATCGCGGACGGATTACAGCCTGTATGTTTCAGTTTTTACTCCAATATTCTATGTTTAAAATTTATCTATTTATTATTTATCACATTTTAGCGACTGAGTGATCCATTTAATGACATGGAGCCAATGCCAGACGGTTTCGTGGACGAGTTGTTTAATCTGCGACGTGCTACGTCTGCATTGCATTTAGATGAAGTAGTAGATGTTCCTGCTGCAGCAATGGCAGTTGAGAGTGTCGAAACTGTACCACCGGTGGTACCTCCACCAGCAGTACCTCCACCGGAAGTGGTACCGGAGATCTTAGCGGCAAGTGTGGCGACTCCAACGCACCAAATAATTCCAGCGGTTGTCGCTTCTGGCCGAAGAGGACGTCGTGAGCCCGACGCACGTACTCCAGCAACCCCAGCAACTCCAGCTCGACATCGACACGTTCGTCGACCGATATCTTCCTTATATAACCATCTTTCTACCTGGGAATTTATTGATGTCGAGGAGCACAGCCAAGGGATAGTATTCCAATATCCTGACCCGGAAGATATTTTGATGTATGATGGAGGCGTACGTGGAGATGGCATTGAAAGATCTGAGATAGTTGAGGTTGCTGCACCAGCTGCAGCTGCCGCTGCACCACCACCACCTCCGGTGCTTGCAATTATTCCTCCTGATTTTGTTGAAGCATCTGCTCTACAAGATGAAGCAATGATTGCTGAAGCCGCAGAAGCCTTGCCGTTTGGTGTATCGGAACTTCCCGGCTTGAGTACTCAGGAACAAACGGCAATTTTACCTTTATCTGAGATTGAGGGAACTGTCGATAATGAAGCTGAAAGACGTGAGATCCGAAATAGGTATGATTAACTGACTTTTTAGCTTGAAGCAGATTCGTCCATATCAAAATCTCTGTTCAATTTTAGAGGGGCCTATATTCTGTCCTTCAGAAATACATTTCCACCAGGGCAGCAATTTACTATCAACGATATTACACCTCCGCCAATTAATCGTTTGAATCTTACAGTAAGTTTATTTGCATTGTTTCAACTTTGTGCACTAAACCATATTATGCTTCACACTGATGAGGAAGAAAACTTGATTGGAATTAGTTTCTTGCCCCAATAAGTATTATTTATTTGATTTACATGAGATTTGCTCTGATAAATCTCATTGGAAGCATGATTATTATTGGTTTATTTTCTATGGTAGCATATACATCTAATCTATATTAGAGATTACTCATGGTAATAATATTTGGTGTTGTAATATACTTGGTTTATTGCAAATAAGTATACATTTGCATATCTCAGACCTATTTGTTAGACAGTAGTTAGTAGTTTTTTTGCAATATAAGTTTTAATATCCAAGGGAAGCTTATTTTCCATGTAGAAATGTGATATTTTGCCCTTGTTGTCTTATTTCATTTAAAAAGTGGCAATAATTACTAAAATACTTTGGTTGAAAAGTTTCTCTGCTGTAAAGGTACATAATGCTAACTCTAATTATATTTCACACTTTCATATAAAATGTGGTCAGCTTCTTTCAGTAGCAAGGAACCACTTATCCGAAAAATTAGGCTTGTAGACAATTAAATTCTCTACTATTTCCGGGATAGTGTGATTTAATTTTCCAACGGGAAATATGCTTTTTCCAGGTTTGAATTAGAAAAAGTTGTTATTTTTTGTGCAGTTCTGTAGATTTTTGTTTTTATTTCTTGAACCAATTGTCCAATCGGAATGATTAAAAGCTAGGCTTATAGGCAATTAAATTCTCTATCCTTTCCGGGATAATTTAATTTAATTTTCCAACCGGAAGTGTCACTTTTTCGAATTTGAATTCGGAGAAAAAGATTTTTTTTGTACAGTTTGTACATTTTTGGTTGTATCTCTCGAACTAATTGTCCGATCGGATAGATTAAAAGTTAGTCTTCTAGGGAATTAAATTCTTTATCGGTTCCGGTGCAGTTTAATTTAATTTTCAAACCGGAAGTATGCTTTTTTTCGGGTTTGAATTCGGAAGAGTTGGAATTTTTTGTACATTTTCACTTATATTCCTGGAACCAATCGTACAATCGGATTGATTATAAGACAGGGTTGTAGAAAATTAAATTCTCTATCATTTCCGGTGTAGTTTAATTTAATTTTCCAACCGGAAGTATGCTTTTTCGAATTTGAATTCGGAAAAGTTTGAATTTTTTGTACATTTTCGCTTATATTTCTGGATTCAATCGCCTAATCGGAATGATTATAAGACAGGGTTGTGGGAAATTAAATTCTCTATCATTTCCGG
>JARJDZ010003682.1:0-17062 GCA_030264555.1 Aleochara sp. GC000083
AAAGAGCGAAAAAAAGCGAAAATTTTACATTTTTAGGACCTCATTTTTTCGGTTTAGATATTTCTAAATCCCGGACTGTTTCGGGACCATGATCAATCTTATTTTTTTGCCAAAATATCATAAATGCCCTTTGAATCGTCCAAATCGGTCCAGTAGATACGGAGATATGAAAATTTTTGAATACTCTAGCTATTATATTATTATTTAATTATTATTATATTTGACAGCAATTTAATTTAATTTTGGGTCAAATGTTCAAAGAGGATGTATTTCTGATAGTTATTCTATAGTTTTTATAAATCATTGATAGAAATATTCTAGAAGCTTCTTAAACAGTTTGTTTTTTATTTTATTATGACGATTGTTTATATCTTCAGGAATTTATAATTTATAGTATTTCCACCGAGTCAAGAAGATGACTCATACATAATTCCGATTATAATCGTGAAGAAGACTGTGTTATCTAATTATTTGGTTATTATACAAGCGAGCCAATATTTTTGAGATCAACTTAAGTAAATTTAAAATAATTAAGTTAAATATGTAATTTTGAATCTATTGATTTGTGCTACTTCTGTTTTATTGAAAAATCAAATGTCTATATTCTTCTTTCCAATGAAAATGTTGGACCAATATTTTTTCTGTATACATAAACACTGATTTGAGATAATTTAAATTTGCGAATTTTAAAGTAAGTATCTACAAATTCTGGCCAATTCTGAAAGAATTGTAAACATTTTCGTTGTATTATTTGAATATCTTATTTACACATCATTATAATTTCTGTATTCGGCATTTTATTGTAGAAAATTTTGTTACCTGGAAAACAGAAAATCGACGTGAAATAGGAAACGTACGTTTACATTGAAGAAAAATAAATATTTCTTTGATGGAAGTATTACTAATGTCTTCTTCAATATGTGCGTAATTTAGTATCCAATTAGTAATTAACAATTAGCAATGCGCAATTTGTAATTAACGATCCGCAAAGCGCACCAATTACACAGATTTACGAGGGTATGCAACATCGGAGCAGCAATCGTTTGAAAATCAACAATTTACACCGCATTATTAAGCACTGCAATTATTATATTTCGTGTCCACTATAACCAAACGATTAATTTATGTGTAAACAATCATTAATTACCAGCAGCACTCATTTATCGAAACCAAATCCTGTATTACTCATCCATATTGTTCAATGTAGTGAATAGGTACATCAATATCATTCTATCACGGAAATTTTAAATTAAAATACCAAAGAGCGATATCCATCAGGAACATTGAAATGATGATTAATTTTGGATTCTATAAATTTGTCAAAAAAATTATTTTACATGCAAATAAATGTGTCACCATAGATCACAATCTAAATAATAAGTTTTAAACGATTCTTCGGATGATAATATGCAATGAAAAGAACTAAATTTAGAATGAACTCTTCTGAGAAGAATATAACCATTCTTTTCCGCGCTAAAACGTTCTAGACGTTTCGCAAATTCTTATTTATGTTTTTCTCCAAACGAATCCCGACTCGATGAGTTTGTTTATGTTTTTTCCTTGTCTTGACACTGGTCTCCCCATAATTTACAGGTGAATTCTCATTAACTAGCATTGTGTGCACGCTGAATGTGTTAGAAAGCCGCTTAATTCGAAATCCTATTCGCTGCTGACCTAATAATTGCGTTTGATTAGTCATTACAAACGGGTCGCAAGGTCGTCCATCCATCTCACAATCGTAATCGTATACCTGCTATGGGAGCCAATGGCAAAAAATGGCAAAAACAATCAGCACAATCAACAATACCGTGTTGTTCATAGGGAATTGTGGCATCCGACTCATCTCGTCGATTAATAAATATTATAAAATGTTACGTCCGGGCATCGGTCCATTCATCCATTCATTCATTCATCGGATTCCTGGCTTGAATATCAGGATGATGAAGGTACAGCACATTTGTGGTGATCATGGCGATGGCGATGGGCAGCCAGTCAGCTTTCTGCATATCCTGGTTATGTCATCGTTATTTTTAGTGCAAAATATTCGTTGATTCGATCTGAGAGAAAAGATAGCATCGTGAACCGTCATAAATAATTGTAATTTCATTCAGGAATCTCAGATTAAACTAATATGATCAATTTTATATCAGATCAGGATATTAAATTTGTCTTATCAGATAGTTTCAAAAGACATGACAGAAATCAGAAATTTGATTTCAGATTATCATAAACAATAATTTTTATCCCTAGTTGTCATATAAATAAGGGATAGTCTGAATTAAAATTGAAATTGAATTAAATTCCAAAATCAAGTATCTGGATTTTGTTGTGGACCATCAATCAATTAACTTCAATATTTATGGGTTTGTGGTTATTTATAAAATATAGACTTTCGTAGAAGTGAATACTGAATGATTTTCCAATAAATGTCATGCATCGAAACAAAGCTAATGGCTTTTCAGTGTTTATCCTAACTCTTCCTGCAATTGACGTTGAAAACGGTTTCCACTGATACAAAATTGATTCTCCAAAAATATTGCCAAACTTAAAATTTCGCAATAATTCATTTGTTTATTAAAAACAACATAGCAATTAGATTCATCATATAGTTTTTATAATTTGCCAAATATCCTCATCAAGCTGTCCATTCATCATAAATTATTCACGTTATTGCTCAAGAATCCTAAATTTCACATTTTATTGACTCAGACAACTTCTTCAAACGCGAAAAAATTGGCGATTAGTTCCGATTTCAAACAAGAACATCGTCTGAGTGCTTTGTTTGTAAACATTTGTGACAATAAGCATAAGAAGCATGAAATTCTAAGCTAACTGCAAAAATATAAAAATTATACAAACAAACAATGAAAAACCGGGATTTTCTATAATGTAGGTTTTGAACTTGAGTAACAAAACACATGCAATTAAAGTGTATGAAAATTGAACATTTAGGTGTTAAAAGTAAAAAAGGTTTAAACTATTGTTGAAGTAGCTACTGGAAGAAAATGAACCGTTGGTTTTGTTAATGAAACAAAGACAGTTATCTTCGGTATTTAAGAGATAATTGCTGGGTTTTCATGTCAAAGGCGTCGATATTTATTGATAGGTAGAATGTTAAATGCGCACGTCATTTTATCAGAAGATACCCAAGCAAATGTACGAAACAATAATGTCGATGGAAGATTGCCTGTCCAATATTCATTTGCAGATGTTTTAGAATTTATTCGCATGCTTGTATCGTTTGCAATTTGCCTGCATGGAAAAGCATCATTCATATTTATCTGATGTCGGCTGTAAATTAATAATTAGCAGCTCGGTGGCGTAATGATTCAAGTATTTAGTGGAGAAGATCATGAAAAGTACGACTACAATGCAATCATATGTAAGTAAGTAGCGAATAAAGTGGACTTGACTGGAGGTCATCTATCGATGTCCTTAGAGGGTTACAATGAGAGATATTGCGAAAATACAATTTTTGCATCTTCATCTCCCACGTAGAACTCCGCTATAAGTTGACACTTGTAACCAATTAACATGGAAAACTAATTTTGCATTAGATTCCTTCTGATTTGTTTGATGATCAATGAATCCAACTCAATGAAATTTGCGATCACGAAATCATTCTCGCTTTTAAAAACAACAACCAATAGCAAAAAAATACTTAAGATCCAGACGCATGTAATGCCTAATCATGTATCAATCGGACATATTCTTCGGGTTGACTCATCTCACGAATCGAAGAAGAAGTCTGCGTATTGATGACTCAAACAAATTTCGATTTCTATGGAATCTATCCATTCAATACTCTTCATATTTTATTTATCAAATCGTGAAACACACAGGATTCGATTACTATTACATCATCATAATCATATCATCACATCATCATAATAAGCGCAAGGTGGTTGCGGCCAAAACAACAAATTCAAATTAACACCTAATCACAGATAATTAACGAGAAATAATTTATTGCAATCGAAAGACACATCAAATGACATTGACTCGTTTGAAAAAATGCGTAAATAAACAATAATTACGTAGTGATACTGAAAAGTTGAATTTACTTTCGCTGGATTTGCATGAATCTAAGGTAATAAAATCCTATCAAATTGATAAATAGCTCATATTAATCATAATCAGTAATAAAATTCGGTGACGAATTCAATTACTGTAAATTCGAATATAGTTTCGAAATTGATGGACAAACATTAATAAAATTGTATGTACATTGATTCGATGTGCAAAAATATGTAAATAAATAAAATTATAAAATGTAATCTGTAAGGATGTATCTGATGGGTTTTGTTTTGTAAGAAGCTGACATCAGTTTAGTTACTACTGCCACAAAGTTAGCTGATTTGCAACAACTGGTACGAGACAACTTTGAATAAGTAAATGTAAGTGAAGAACGGCCTTCCCTGAAGGCATCAAGGTATTTATTTATTTATGCTTCTTAATATGTGCACATACATGAAGTAAGTAAGTAAGTACGAAACGTAATAGTCTAATGATGGAAATTGTGATTCTTTCTGACGATGATTGATCTTAGATATCATTTAATGCCATGTTTGAATTACGTTTTGTTTGAGTCTTTCATTCATGAACGTCTTGATAGATTTACAATTAAATTTATAGATTTTAGTGCTAAAATTTCCAATTAAAAGGTGTTAATTAGTGTCTTTTCTCTTAAAAACTAATCCGAAATTTTGAGTTTCTTAATTTTTCAAATACCCACATAGTTACATTCTTTAGCTCTTTATTTCATGAATTTGTCGACTCGAATAACAGTTTGCAATTTATATTAAGTCATCATTTCACGATTCGAAAGAATAACCCATGTAATTATTCATAGCTGTAATCAAAAATAATACATATTAAGATTCCGTTAATTGCAGTGACTGAAACAGTCTATAATCAGTCACATTTTTAAATATTTAAGAAATTTAAAATCCTTAGCTAGTCACGAACAAATGAAAAGTTGAAAAAAAGCAATCAATCATATTTTTTTAATGAAAACTTTTTCATCTTAATTTTTATCAAATTAATTTAAGCTAAGAAATTCAATTAGTTCTAAAATTTAATCAACTTATGAGTTTATCCACGAACTGATACTGTTTTTATAACTACAAAATTCGAATCATGATAATGATTAATTATTAGATTTATGACAATACAAATAATTCTGTAATTGATTGAAAATAGGAATGACTAATATCAACAATACCTTACTCAATAATTTATGAATTTATAGAGAAATAATAATCGTCAATAGCAAAATAATAAACTTAATTATTTATTCAATAAAGGCAATATTAATACTAATAACTTCAGAGTATATTATAATTGATATATTATTTGACAATTAGTTGTGTGTAATTAATTCAATTGTCCGAATGATTACGAAATAATTACATTATTAATGCAATATTTTGGAATTTCAATTTGCGCTATTGTGCAGCGAATCGTGTTAATGTTTTGGGTCCATTCGCCCAAACCATGACCTCAACTTCGAATTGCATTTTCATTTTCACTTTAATTAATGCATTCGAAGCGTAATTGGATATTCCAAACCTATTAAATGAAATATAATATTTATTACGATAATTGCGCTGTGAAATATTTATAGAATTGTAATTACTTTCGTTTCAAATCTAAAATACAATTGAAATTGTAAAAGTTTAAAACTTAATTATCTACCAGGACTATAAATTATTATCTATCCAAAAGATTTTTTAATTATATTTTTTAGATATGGTGTTAATGACGTAATTAATCCTGGATTTAGACAAAGACAGAATTTTGATGAGATTTCAAAGCTTACTATTTAGAAAAATATGATTCAAGATAAACTATCTTTTTGACTTTTTACTCTGTTTTGAGATGCAGGTAAATGAAAAGATGTGATTTACTCCAAATGGCATTTATCCTTGTATATTTTATACCTTCAACCATTTAGTGCATAACAGCAACAGTAATGAAAGCTAGGCTTGAGGAATTAGTGATCCTGTGCAGACGATCGATGGTGCTCAAGAGGAAGGCGCATAATTTAGAATTACCACCAACTATAACGTCTACTTAAAAAGCCATCTCGTCGGATTGTCCCCTAGCAAGATATCAAGCATCGCAGCAAGCATCGTCTTCAAATCATATTCTCTTCTTCATTAATTTATTTCATTTATTACACTTTTCTTCAGAATCACAATAATAATGAAACTCCTATTTTTAGTTGTAGAAAAGGGTCGACTATTTAAAATATTTTATCTTCTTGTAGATTGATGTTGGCTATCTTCGAAACACTAGGTGTATAATAGTTTTTGACTAAGTTTGATGTTCCTACACTAATCTATAATTATATTTGCATCTAGCGTCCTGCAGATGCACGAAGACTGGCGAAGATGGTTAAAGATTTTATGTTTATAGGTGGAATTATAAGTTCGACGATGGAATTATGCTAAGCACGATGCCGTCGTTGCATTATGAAAACTTCATCCTCAATGGGCCATCAGCATCCGTACGAATGAGCGAGTATCTGCAGCCGCGCATTTGGGCTGATGAAGTTATGGCATGGGCGCATGCAATCGGACACGGAACCCATCCATCCATCCATCTATCTATCCAAATGAGGATGCCTCATCGCGCCAGCAGCGTAAGCATCTAGTATTTCATATGCGAAGAAATGATGGACAACAAACTTATTATAGATTGTGCAAGCGACGTCTACATTTGATGCACAAATTGATTGGCTGCTTTGATTTGAGTGCCCTTCACTGCCACAACACTCTTCAGCTGAATGTTACACATGTTCGACGATTTCGACGTGATGAGTGCAACGGTACATTGTCAAAATCGGATCACATTTGGTTATCCAAACAGTGCGTCTGCATCTTCTCGGCTCTGTTTTCGCCAGGCATTCCAGCCGGGCAAAAAGGTACCATGGAAAGGTTGAATAAGAAACAAATATATGCTGATTAATACCTTCTTACATGAGTATAAGTTAGTTAATAGATGCTTGTTAAAGTAGCAATTTAAAAACCGTTAGTGGCGTTTTTGTTCCACTTCTTTTTCGCTGCTTCCATGTACTAATAGCGTCCATTTTTCAACGGAATCATATGAGAAGAATATAACAATACTGTCACTTTTTTCTCATATCACAGCACGCAGCACGGAAGCCAGCGATTTTTTTCCACGCGAAGAATATGTAATTTGGTCGGGATTACCGCAAAATATTTCTAAATCTGTTTGACAATGATGAAAAAATTGGTTAATAACTGAATTTTAAATGGTTTACGTAGTTTTGAAATTGAGACATTTACCTGGAACAATGAAATTATCAGGAAAAAAACGGTATAACGTAAGACATGACGTTCAAGAAATGAAATTACAAAAATTGATTCACACGAATCAAAAAGAAATATTTTTTTAGGAAAGATATGTAGACACCTTCACAATTAATTTTGGACAATCAAAAACTAAAAGTACTAATTTGTGTACATGCAGTAAATAATGAGATAGGAAATGACCTTTAAATATTTTCGTCAAAGATGACTGAGTAAATATTTTAATACAATGTCTGCGTGTCTATTTACTAACCTTATGCAATCGTTAATGACATGTCAAACTCAAGATTCCTGAGATCTTGATGAATTAAATTTCGTATCTCTCTCGAGATCCCTAAAACTTTTCTTATTACATTAGGCAGTCGACGCGAAAACGATAGCAAAGTATCCTCATATTCTTCCATTCCAACATCGGGGTAATACTCTGAAATTTAGTTAGTCTCATGCTTAAAGGATTTCGAAAGTGGAGCCACAATGGAACGAAGGAGTCGTAAAGTACCAACTGGGGAGGCAACCCAACGCTCCCTGTATGTTATTGCACTGTAACTACATCCTGGATTGTTCCTAGGCTCTACATGTTTGTGCCACTGGTTTAATCCTGTTAGCCCAATCGTTCTGGATTACTTCAATCCCCCGGATTCGGGACTCGCACCATTTGGACACTTGACTTCCACATTTATTGTCTTCTCCCATCCATAATTAATGACGAATGAAAAATTACTCTGAGATTAAATTTTGAGATGCTACAATACATTTTACAATTATTATTTCATTGTCAACTTGAATTATGAAATGTCGAACGTATGCTCTTGTGTATCAAAATATCTAAGAATGGATAATAAATCACGTCAGCCCAAATTTAGGATAACTAATGAACACTTCACTGGAGGAAAGGAATAAAAAAGCGTTGAAAATGTAATTAGTTCAGTTCATTAAGCATTCCAGGCGTTCTTTAAGGGATACAGCCGAGCGAGTCTAAACTTAATTAAGTTCGATAGTCACAAAATTTCTAATATTAACCCATTTGCATGATACATTAACTTGAACGGTTCCTGGAGCTCTTGTCTATTATTTATTCTTCAACCCTTTTCACTTTATGAAGCGACGTTTTGATGGAAATTGGAGCGTTATAAATTAATTCCCCACGTCACTTACGCTTTCAAACAGCGAATTTCCTCGCATGCATTCAAAATCCAAGCAACTTTACAGCTAGTTTTATAAACTTTTCGTGTAACATCAAAAGTTGTTTAATTAGTTAGCATCTCAGCGAACATTTCCTTATATGTATGCTTAAACTTGTACGAGACTGCAGATGGCGCATTGAGAATGCTACTGTTGCTTGTTGGTTCGTTTGTTTTCAGTTATTGTCGAATGGTTTGACATGCGGCAAGCAACAAGAAGTTGAAGTCGTGATTTTGCAACTTGCTGCAAGTCGCGCGACGATAATTCGACTCTTCGGGAGCTGGAAGCGCGCAAGAAAACAGAAATGGGCGAGCAGAGACAACGGCAAGTTGAGTGCAAGGAACGTGTGCTCCTGACATAAAATAATTTATTTCCAGACGACCAGACGAGACGCATTAGGGATTATTAAATTTCCACACAGCGACAGAAAACCTCTGCAGACAAGAAGCTACCACATATGAGCTACCAATGCAGCAAGATGCAACGAAGTGGATTTGAATATGTATAGCTTGCTGGAAGCTGTTCGAGAAGAACATGAGGAAAATCACGTACACCAGATGCATTTTGAAATAAGTAATTGAAATATGTCTATAAAGTTGTTTCCTACTTCTAGCTCGAGATGAAAAAATTAATTGTGTTTAAGTTAGAACAATTAAAAAGTAATTAAATTGGAATTAGTAAACAATCTATGACAAAGGTCTATTATTTTCGGCAATTTAAGACAGGATATTAGAAAAAGTGAAAGGGTTACCGGATTTCCTGACCTTAAGGACGAACAAGTTTGTTTATTTTATAATATTAGATCACTAACTTTGTTTTCTTTTCTTTTCCTCAAGGTTATCAAAGTTCCAATTATTAAGTGAAAGCATTTGCAGACTTCTTAAACTAGATCAGACCATCCTCCTTGAACTGCATAAAAAGCAAATTGACTTAACATTTAAAGCAGTGAAAGAATATGTATTTTTTCCATAAATTTGTCTCTAAATTAACTTTCAAAATTTAAGAATTTCCTAATTTGCAGTTAACATTTGCAGAAAAATGTCCCATTCTTTTATACATTGAAATTAAATTTCTGAGTGATAATATTTCAATAACAAAATATTTAATAATTAATATTAACAAGAAGAATCAATAAATTAAGAAACATTAAGATAAGATCAGGAATTCATTATAATTATTCTCTGCTATCAATCTATCGTTATTTTAATAACATAATCATTGTCTATTTATAAAATAAACAACAAAAAATATAATAATAGGCCTATTTTAAATGTTATTAACATCTCATTAATTACATTTGCCACATTAATAACTTTTCCGTTATATTAAATATATCGTTTAAATATAAAAAAACCTATTTTTTCTGAATATGATTGTCGTATCTGAAGATATCTATCAACATTGTATTAAATACTGTTAAGTCCTGATCCTCAATTGTTGATTAATTGAAAATTCAACTCGTATTAGCTTGATAGATCTGGGTACATACATCATGCGATCGTTGATCATTGTCGACAAGAGCATTTTCAACTTTTATTGAATGCTAAACTGTATTAACTATGTATCAATGGATGGAAGATATGAATAAATGTGAATATGAATATATTAATCTAACAATGTAACACCATTATTAACACTCGTTTTTACATCATAATACAATTTAATTCCGCTTCGTAATTTCATTGTGTCACAAGATAGGTTTTCAATCGATCAAAATATACAGACGATCCCAATCGTCGATTGGAAAAAACGAAATTAAAAAATTACATGTCAGACCGTGACAAATAGTGATTAAATGAAAATAGCGTTTGAAGTTTTCAATAATAATTAATCGTGATGATTTGGACTTCTAATTTATTCAAATACGTAGATAGTTTGATTACTTAATTTTGCACCATGAAACAAAAAAGAATGGTATCGAAAGAAGAAGTGATACAGAAAGTCAAAGTTTTTTCACAAAGTTAATTTTTACTTTTAGCTAAATAATTCAGTTCAACTCTAAGAAATGTTTCGTTCAAATGAAGAAACAAACAACTCATTAGCATTTTCCAGGACCAGGATGCTCGCCCAATTTGAATACTAGCTAGTGCAAAAGCCAGAACTAAAGAATATTATTCACCTAGAGTGAAGCTACAATGCATAAAAAAGGTAATGAATGCGTGGTATTTTTCTACCTCAGTGAACCAAAAAAGTGATTCTGTTTAAGTGTCTTTTGCCGCACTTTACAGACAAAAAACGATGATGGAGGATTATTTGCACAATGAGAATTCACTGTTATTCCTAAGGTTCCAGCGAAACCGAATGAAATTTACACGTCTAACGCATTTCGAGCGAGAACATAAAGCACACTATTTATTAGCGCAAATGTACACAAACTTCTTGGCAATTTGCGATTACATGATTTGTTTTTGGTCGGTTAGCTGCTTTGAATCTTCACTGCGCTCTTCGTTTTTCTTATTGTTTTTTGATCGCTGGTAATTTGCATGGATTCGCTGGATGAAGAGGAAGTGAAGATTGCTCCCTCATTTGGAACTCGTTCGGAAATCATTCATTGAGACGTCTGAATCACTTTTGATTGTAGCTTCACTCCGGATATTTACATCCTTTGTTCAGCATTTAGTCTCTTAATATGAGCTCTAATTAAAAATCGCGAATTTTTGACGTTGGTTTTACATATCAGGCAATTACATAACTCGATTCACGTATTGTTAAGTTTGCAAATGATGATTTCCATCCGAGATGTTGAATATTAATTATAATTTAATTAACTTGCACTCATGTAAGTATACAATAAATTAACAATGTGTCCAATTATATTAAGATGTTTATAATTTCATGCAAAATTCTTGATGGGAGTTACGCAATCTAAGTAAATATACTGGTATAATCTATAAATTATCCTAATAATTTAATTACCTCAACTAACAATGGATTGTTAAGAACAAAAACTCAAAGGGAATATTTTCAACAGCAAACTTCCAAGTCAAAAAGTTCATTCAACTTTTATCAGGGAAAATAAGCGGCGAAAATTGAAAATAATCAAATTGAAATTTTCAGGATTAAATAATTAAGATAATAATGAGTCGAGATTATAGCTTGCTCGGTGGGTGTTCCTCTCGGCCGAAGAAAGGCTCCACTCAATCAATAATTGACTGCAATCGGGTATTAAATAATTATGCTTTAAGCTGGGATGCAAAGACAATATCTGAAAATAATTACGTTTAGGAAGTGGCTGAGGCATCAACGGCGCGCATCTCATTTGCAGCTGAGTGGAGAATGATGGATAAATTGAAAACTAATTAGCGCTATGCTACAGAAACGGCATAAAAAAGCACGGCACTAACGAATTTGTATGCGGCATACGAATAATTTCCCCTTCGTGCGGTCATTATCATCGTCTCGAATGAGAATGAAATTTTGTTTATTGTCCAGATTAGCCATAAACATTAAGCTGCAATCATCGTTCGATCGCTTCGTACGAAATGTGCAATCAATGCGCATCATTGCTCGATGCCGCAATAGCTTTTATCTCTTTATAATTGCACAAAGACGCCACGATTAATTAACGGTAATTACTGGCATGCCGAATGTAGTATGCGCCCATCAAAATATAGATGCTCTTTAATAAATGTTATTATTTGTTAATTAAGCAAAAATTCGTATAAAATTTCGTTAATGTTCATTTGCAACTTGATGCCCCAAGTTTTGAGATTGAACTCCAATCTTCATATCCATCAGAATGCTTTTAGATTACTGCGATTTATTGCAAATTGTAAACTTTTTTAAAGATAAAAATTAGTATTAACGGTTTTTGAAGTATTTGGAACCTTTGGATACGAAATTACTCGCCAAATATTTGTCTTAATTGCGTATAAATTGAAAGACATAAAATTGTTTTGAAAATTCGTGAAGTCTTGGAATTTTTATTGAACTTGATACAATAACCGAATGACCATAACCTTCATCAACAATTCGCGTTTCTTTTCTTCTTTCGCAATCGTGCGCCAGCTTTTATGCAACGTTCGTAACCTTACCGCATAAAATAACTTTCCAATGTTGCAGTAACCGACATTTATGCCGTAATAAGAAGCAATGTCAATGAAATTTCTCTTCGCCGTTTCGCGAAGCGAAAATAGCTTCATTAAATTCGATTTTCAATTAGACTCGTGAAAGCATCCGCAGAAAAGTTATCATTTTCAAACTTTATGAAGACAATGGCACTGAAATTTTTCAAACAACTTGCCATCAGCAACCATCTGAGGAATGCTTAAAAAGGAGATACATGAAGACATCTTCAATGTTCTTCGGGCATGCTACCAGTCTACGTACAATGACCGTTTGAGTAAATAATAACGCAGGCGACTGGAATTTCTTGCTATGTCATACAATTTTCAACTGTATCCATCTCGAAGCTTGCGGATTGTACGCCATGCACCGGCCGAACTGTTGTTAATGGAATAAATACTTTACATTTTCGAGATGCTCAACAATCAAGCGCACGCCAATCAATAAAACTGACTGCAAGTTTTCCTTCATTCCGCAAGGAGCTGGCCCGAATGAATCCTGCCAACGACGACGACATCGTCGACGATGGGATCTTCTTCTCGATCGATCCGTATCACTTCAGCAAAACTTCGGGCTCGAGTTATAAGGAGTTTGAAGTCGTGTGCAGGTGCTATTTAAGCCTTTAATAGTTTAAGAGAATTATGTTCGGTATTAAGCAATTTCAACGCGTTCTTGTTCGGAGATAATTAATTGGTGCGACTTTTAAGGGACAATTGCATTCCGCACGTAATTTCACGCTGGTACAATAAATCAACGGTAAAAACACTGAGGATACTGCTAATAGTTAAAAAAACATGAAATGTGATTAGGACCAAAAGAGAGAAGTGAAAACTTCAACACCTAAAAATGCAAATTTTTCGCAACCTTCAAGTCATTGTGTCAGATCTTACCTGAAAGTGCGTTTCATTTCGAGCGTTTCATCCGATTCACTCCCCGCAATTTTTTTGCACATCGCGCCAAAAAAAAAATTTCTCCTTAAAGAATGTTTACAGAAAGATTGCAAACATTTGATAAGGAAATTAATGGAAGTCAGTTTGAATTCAAATAATTAGCGTTTCATGTGATCCAATAATTTACAATAATTAATGTTATAATAGACAGGGTAATTATGTATTCTGAATTTGTTTATTCCGTTCATTGACTTAAGTATACGTTTGTATTCTTAATGAATTAATTGCCTAGCTTCATTCATTCAAGAAACCGTTCTCATAGGAAAACGCCAAAATTATAATTACTTGTTAATTCATTTATTGGTGCAGGTCAAGGAATTATAAATATTAATGTTCCCATTACTACTTATAGCATTTTTTTGAACTAGTTGAAATAATTTGTAGCATTGAAAATTAATAAACTTAATGTTACATAGTCTTCCAATGTTTCAAATCATTGACATTTTTTCTCTTTCTTTCCTGTTAAAGGCAAATTTCTCACGACCAACAATTCAAATCATTGAAGACGAAAAGTTAGTGAAGAAATCAGCAAATAAAGCACTGCCATTCATAAATTCAAAGAAGTAGTCCTTAATCAAAAACACATGTTTAATATTTCCCCAAAACCAATTCGCCAAATTTTGAAGTTGTGGACTAAGATTGTCATTATTTAACGATACACTGAGAGCTTTATGCACCACATTTGCACGGACAAAACTGAAAGTTCGTTAACTTTTTCTTTCAGAATCATCCGTACAGACGAAACGCGTACAGAAATGAAGGCTTTGCTTTATGCGGATACGCGTTATTAAAGCAGACCGCTTTTGCATAATGTCTGAATGAAAATTACAAATTATGTTGATTACAATGGAGAACAACGGGTGTGCAATATTTCTTATTTTTTGCTTCTTCGCATGCAGCGGATGTGCCGTCAGCGTATTTTAACGCTCTGGTAAGCTAAGATTTAGATTTCGTGCACTCTTTAATCTCCAGACTTGGAGAGTATTTATACATCAAGATAATACTGTACAATGTCAAGCATTCAAAGAAATCATCGAATTTATTTCGTCTAAATGAACTGGCGTTTATTAATTTACAAAGACAATAATGTGACAGCACAAGTTTTTTGAGCAAATTTTCTGATCAGAACATTTGATTATGCAATTTGTAACTGTGATAGCAAAATATATTGATCCAACTATTTCTATTCAATTTTGTTAATTTGTCAAGGCAAATGCCATAAAATCAACAAATTACAAATGACCAACAATATGTTAAATATAATTGAAATAATTTAATTCAATTATGACTAAACAAACATGTAATTAACATCATTCTGATTACACAATATTAATCACAATAAACTGAAAATTTGTTCAATAAACTCCAACATACAAAGTAGCTTTGGTACTTAAATTGTAAACCATTGTAAACATTCAAAGCAAATCTAAAAAGCAGTATCAATATTTACACATCGTTTTTCATTACCTTACCGAATATATTATTAATATTCATTCATTGCCATCAATATAGGTGCATAATATAATACCAATTAGCATGGACAATGTAGAAGATTTTATGAAAAAACAAGTGCTTGCCAGCAAATACAATAAATAATAAACAATTTAATGATTAATTACTTATTGGCTATTGCAGCGAAATTAATAACCTTCTAATAGCGGCGCTAGTTAATAAATGATTGTGTCACGATGAAGAAACTCCATTGCTATTCTTTCGCAGATCTCCGTGCTAACTTGTAATTTGTTAATAATCGATCAATTAGCAATCGGCCATCTCGTCTTTAGATCACCATCAGCGTATGATGCTTCGATAGGCATTTGAACTTTTTTCGAATCGAGTCGAGGCTAGCATCATAAATTAGAGGTTTTTATCAGCAAAAATGAAGTGTTATTGTCGCCTGCATACACCATTGCTGATTATTGATAGTTTATTGATTTAATAATTCATTCGCCCTGCGTGTACGCACTCACGTGTTCAAAGTGGGTGACAATGCGAATGAATTGCACGCATTCGAACATTAAACAGAAAATATCATATTACTCATTACTTTTGCGATTTTGCGTTAATTTTTTCCAATCATTTATTTTATGTCTTGGATTAGTTGCGAGACGTGTCGTGGCATGAGGATGACCATAAAATCTTCTTATATTTAAAAGTTAAATTATCGTAAATCATAGATAATTGATGTTTTTTCACTTAGAGCGTCGGATCGTTTTCGTATTGATTTCATGCACCTGAAGCTGTTTTCATCCAAGCAATAATGTTCAATGATACGAATGATAAAGAACTAGATAAGGATTAAATGAATTGAGTGATGATTTCATAGTTATTTCTTTAATTATTTGCACGTAATTGGCTTGTTATTATCGCATTGATATTTCTTTGGTGCACCTGCCTGCGATAAAAAGAAGTCTGCAATCTTCCAGAAGCTCGTTATGTTCTTGGATTGCTTTGTTTACTAGCATTGACACTTTTTCGCGTGTGCTATTTGCATTTGCATTGAATTCAATTACATATACATCTCAATTTTCATTGCAGATACCACAGAATAGATATTATTATAATGTTATTATAATGGACGTTCAATTTGTAATTTATACTCGATATATCCAATACTGCAATTACACGCCTGATTTGAGTCAATCAAATTTGCATATCATCAATGATATGTGCTGAAATCGTGAAAATGTAATCAATGATCATGCAATGCCATCAAATCTTACAAAGAATGAGGTGAGCACAATAACAATGAAGTTTGTAATAATTTATTAGTGAGGAAATAAAGAGGTATTGTTCCTGATTGAATTGTAATAATGTAGAATTATATGATTTAATACCAGATAAGCTAATAGCAATGGATCAAGTATTGATTATCAGTTGTCAAAAAACAAAATTCTTCCGTACTTCATATCAAATGTATAGTTTGCTCAAATAATGAAGATTGATTCAATAAAAGCATTACTTGCATAAATTTCAATCAATAAACTATTTCAACTTTTTTTACTGTGCGAATTTTGAACAGTTTTTGCCCCTAATTTTATCATAGATTTGTGAATAAAAAAGCGAACTGTAAACTTAATTGGCAATTATCCGATCGAAATTCGGATTCCGACCTTTGATTGCACGAAACCATCAATTATGCCTGCTGCAACCCAATATTCAATTGAACTGAGCGAACTGTATTCAAATGGTCAAATTAGTAGTAAATTGAACTTGAACGACTCCAGTCTTCGGATGTACACAACATTGTAACCAGAAGAAGAGGCAGAACGGATGCGAACGCATTTCGGTACTGGGCGCACAAATTTCAGCTTCTAAGAACACTGGCTGAAGCAATCGGATTCTCCAAACCAGCAGCAAAGACACCGAAACCGAACCAATGATTGTGTTCAAAGAAACCGACGGGCAAATTGCAACTTCCTAATTGGAAATTACAGCCACCCGTGGGTGAGACCACTGAGTATAATAACAAATGCGGTTGACTCAAATTCGATTTTAATATGAATGCAATAAAAACAACAAATCAAG